>BHFT01019829.1:0-52559 GCA_004320025.1 Laticauda laticaudata
ACCAGTTCTCCAAACTGCTTAGAATGTTAACAACCGGTTCTAGCGAATAGGTGCGAACTGGTAGAATCCCACCCCTGCTACTGGCTCTGCAGAACCAGGCCAAACTAGTAGAATATCACCACTGACTCTTTGTGAGAGTCACTTAAGTGGACCTCCTTCAGGATGATAAATTCTGTACTTCAGGTCTTCCAAAGGTGCACCCATCACTAGTATAATTGAGTTCATCCATTTTGCTGTTGGTCATCCTCTTTTTTTTCTTCTACTTTTCCCAAAATTATACATTTCTGTTTCTTTCTATGGAGTTTATAGAAGAGTTTCCCTCTTCTGTTCCTAGAGGTTTCAAAGAAGTGATTGTCAACCATTTGTCTGAAAGGATATAGGGTTTCTTGTTTGAGCAGGGTGTTGGACTAGAAGACCTCCAAAGTCCCTTCCAACTCTTTCAAGAACTATAGGCTTCTCAAAAGCCTCAAAATCTATTGATTATATTCTCTTAAAAAGCTTATGTTATGTTATGTTATGTTATGTTATGTTATGTTATGTTATGTTATGTTATGTTATGTTATGTTATGNTATGTTATGCTATGCTATGCTATGCTATGCTATGCTATGCTATGCTATGTTATGTTATGTTATGTTATGTTATGTTATGTTATGTTAAAAAGCTTATGCTGAGAAATTCAGACAGCTTGTCTCTTCTGAAATCTCTTCCCCTTCTTCAGCTTGTCCCATTAAGTGACTTTACTTGTACTTTTCATCTTAAAAACCTTCTCTTTCCACAACAAAACTGGCCTGTAAATATGCCAAAGACTGACACTAGTTCAGACCACCTGCAAATCCTCTTTCGGCACCAACAATCCAGGGAGCAATCAAAGCCAAATTTCAGGGTCTCAATAATTAAAGGGCCAAGCAACACACTGTTAAACAATTAAAGTGCACAGAGGATGTTCCATCACAGTAATGTTTGTCAAAGATCTCCCAAAAGAACGAGGAAAACCACGGGCAAAATATAAGTCAATGATATCATCACCACTGAAACATTTATGGATGTTTTGCAGGAGGAAAAAAAATGGATGTATGGTTTCTGTAGACATTAATCAGCCCAGCTGTCATTAAGTAGGAATAGGGTCAGTGAGGGATCTGCCTGCCAGCTTTTCCACATTACATTCAGCTACTTCCGCACATCCCTAATTAAGAGACTCCAACTTAAGTTCCAATTGACAAACCACTATATCTATATGACAGGCACTCAAGGGTGCTTGAGAATCTAATACACTGAAATGGGGTAATAGTCAGGTAATTCAGGGGAAAATTTCTAATTACTTTCTACTTCAGAGGTTAAAAGCAAAATTGAATTGGCCACTTCAGATTTTCTCTATTTGATCCAGGGAATTGTGCTATAAAAGCAAATATCCAAAGCAAAATGATACTCTTTGAAACTATGTCAAAGCATCTCTTCCTGTGCTCAGTTTGCAGAGTTGGGTCCCTACTTTTTTGTCCATTAATTTGTTTCTTGTTTAGAACTGCAATCTTGCCTGACCAACTCTGGGCTCAGAAGCTAAGAAGACTTGAGCCTAGTTACTTCTTGGATAAGACTCTTCCAGAAAATTCCAGGCCTGAGGGATCCTTGGTGCTCTCTGAGTTTGGTTGTTTTTCTTGCAGATATTTCATTACTCAAACTAGGTAACATCATCACATCTTAAAAGAAAGCAGTAGCTCGCTTTCTGTATTGCTACCAAGATAACTTCAGGTAAATCTAAAAGAAGGAAAGCTCACCTTCAAAGTGGAATAATTTAATCTATACCTACATCTCAGTGGACTTATAATAACTTTATTGTCACTGACTATATGCTAATTGGCATACATTAAAATGAAATTTCATTGCATACAGCTCTCAAAGGGTTTCCACCTCCAATATAAACTGCATAAACATGACTAACTAACTAAATAAATATGTATTTTCCCACTTATATGACACAGAGAAACAACATAGTGTAGTTTGGATATACACATGTACATGGCGAAAAAAATGAATCTTGAGAGTTTACCAGATAGATGGCATAGGGAACAAAGTTGTTATAGAATCTGATAGTCCTGTTAGAAATACTTCAAAACCCCCTCCCAGAGAGGAGCAACAGAAACAGACCATAAAGTGGGGTATGTAGGGTCTCTAACAATGCTTTGAGCTTTAAGCCCATAGCGTTTATAAGCAGTATCCTGAATAACAGGAAATGTAATCCTGTAATCTTGGCTGTCCTCACCACTCTCTGTAGGGACTTTCTATCAGAGGCACTGCTGCCACCAAACCAAAAAGTGATGCAGTTTGTTAAAACGCTCTCAATTATGCTTCTATAAAAAGTGGCCAGGATAGAAGGAGAAAGATGAGCTCTCCTCATCCAACACAGGAAATACTGACACTGATCTGCATGCTTCACTAAGGATGTCTTGTGGAAAGACCAATTCAGATTGTTGGTTATCTGTACTTTCAGATACTTAACACTGTTGACCACCTCTACAGCTGCTTCCTTGATACTGAGTGGAGTATGACCATGCCAGCTCTTTCTAAAAAATAAATTGTGTTAAGCCTGGGTTCCCCAACCAGGGTTAGGGAGACAAGCAAAACAGAATGTGCAGCGTAAGTCAGATAGGGACAAGGGCCAAAGAATGGTGGCAGGCGTTTAGTCAAGATGGCATTTTTTGTTCTTCAGACGGTAAGGCCTCCTGTATGTGTTTAACTACGGATAAAAACACAGATACGCTTGTGGTTATCACCATTTTATAGCATAGTCAAAATACCAGTCAGTAGTCTTGTGTCAATCATAGTCAGTCCATTCAGGGGTTTTCTAAGTCCATAATATCCGTGGTCAGTCACTGTGACAGATCCAGTCCTTGTTCTCGGTCGCTGCCGTGCGAGCAATTTTGTCTTCAAGCATAATAGGAATCTTCAAAGCCGATAGCCACGAGATGCGTAGCACGCAGCAGGCTTGCTAGGTCAGCTTTTAAGAGGTTTCATACCCACTCCCCAAATGACTCTTTCCATAGTATTCTAAAGTTATAGTCACTTTAACATACATAACCCTCTACCTTATTTTACCCTAAACTGTAGTTAGGGTCTAAACTCCTGTTATCCCTATTCTTCCCCTGTGGGTGTTTAGGTTAAAATAATAAACCCTTTACATTTTTAACTCATATTTTGTACAATTCTCCCAGTAAGATTTCATTTACTCCTTGTGCTTTGTAAATTGGATCTGCAACTGTTTGTGCTTCTGACATTGCAGATATTTCCAATTTAATTAGTCCATTTTGACTGATTCTCTTACATTTAGGTATCTTGTAGATCAGCTATGTTTGGATCTTGTTTTTTTTACAGCCATACTAGTAGCTAATTCTTATAGTGCTTGGCTTTATCCTCATACACGTGTGAATTGAGCCATCTTTAACAGCTTATTCCCAGCTTATCTACCATAATGTTTGTACAATTACTGAAATCAGTACATAATAATGACAGACATGAAAATTCCGCTTTCCATTGATGGATAAGCTAATATGCTGTTTGTTCTGATTGCCTGACCACCCTAATTAGTTTTAACCACGTTGTGTGTCTGTTCCAGAAGTGATTTCGTGACTTAGTGTTTTATATCAGTTGTGAGCATCTAGACTACTCTGGCATCTGGCATATGCACTAATGACTCAAATCAATCCCTTTAGGTCTTTCTCTATATACTTATGTCCATCGAGTCTCTTATCTGTTACCTTGACAGAGATCTTTACGAATCCTCTTTAAATGCTTGACCAATGACATTGATGGCGATCTGAATTAAAAGCGTTGCCAGCCTTATTTACACTCATAAGCTATTAAAGTCTTGGCCCTCGGACGCAATGTCTTATATCACAATAAGCTACCATCAAAGTACTTGGATATATTGTCCTTATATCAGTTTTGACTTAGCGGTTCATATAGGTTGGGCAAACTTCCGGACTCATTAGGAGTCCTTTGCGGTTTACAAAGTCTCCATCCTTATACGTTTTTAATTAAGTGCAAAATTTATATCTTCCTGAGATACCTATTAAAACCATGTTTTGTTTTGTAATAGGTCAATCCTAGATATTTTTTAATTTCACCCACGAATGTTTTACCTTTACCTTTCTTGTGCTAATAATGACTATAATCCAGCATTCATACATATATCATGTAGTCCTCTGGTCTACAATATCACTTCTTGTAACGCTAATAACAACTAATTGGACACCGTTCCATATTGTTCTCTTCTTACCGTACAGCAACTCCCACTACCCAGGATTTACTAAAGACTATCTTGTTAACTCTTTCACAATATATTGTTCCCACTCAAACCCAGGAATGTTTCAGTTCCGTAAAGACTCTTTTTGAGTTTCCAACAATCATTATTATTCTACATTGTTTCTTTTACACTCAATTGGTTTTCTTAAATATATAGTGTGTGCAATGGTGGCATGTAGATAAGCAGTTTTCTACATCTAAAATGGTTTATACATAGTTTTTCTTAGCTGCCACATAATGCTGCTCTTAAAGATTGTTGCTTTAAGGCTTGGTGCAAAAAACTTCATCGTAATCAGATGCAGTTTCGATTAAACCCTTGAGCATCAACCTCAGCCTTATGGGTAACAGAGTCCCATCATTTCCAGTTTTTTATTTTTAAATAATCCATTGGCACCCAATGGGATTTTTGTCGCTGAGTAAATTTGGCAAAATTTCATAGGACTACTTCATTACTCTTAATGAATTTAGTCTTCTTTTTGCATTGCCCCTTTTGCCAATTCTTCTCTGATCCTTTGCAGGATTATCATTCTGAGTTCACTCTAATAGTCAGGAACTTTAGTTTACTTGGCAAACTATAACTTGCTTGTGTGTGTGTTATCAGGTGGTCTAGTTACACGTGTAGTACGTCTAGGTATTTATAGGACTTTCAGGGGACTTTTATCTATCGGTTCTTCCTTTTGTACCTCTTCTTGATCAAGTATTTCCTTTTGTTCTGTCCTATTTGCTCTTCTTGGACTTCTGTCTTAATTGGACTCTTCTGTATAACAATTTTTATCTTGTGACCGTTATGTAGGTGTTCATGTTTATACTTTCATAATTTTAATCTTGTTCCATCTAGTCCATCCTACATTGTTCTAGGGAATTTTGCACGTGCGACTGGTGTAAAACTCTAGATGTTACCTGGTTACCCAGGAATTCTATAGATCTCTATCGATTAGTGTTCCTTATCTAAAAAATTTAATCTTTTTAGGCTCTATGCTGTCCTTGTGATGTCTAAGTGTGTATGGATAGGCACCCATCTTGTCGCTGTGCTCCAAAATGTGTGCATTGTAACGTAAATCGGTTTTGTACCATGCCCCAGTGTGAATGGTAACTTCACCTGTTGTTTGCAATTAACAACATTATTTAATATATTGATTACCACACATTATTGCTTCTGGCCCATAAATTGTCAGGTAATCCTGAATCAGACATCAAGTTTCGTGCCATGATTGTAATGTTTTGGCTCTTCTCTCTATAAAGGCATTATGTTGTGGCCTATATGGTGCAGACATTTTTATGTTTGAATACCTACATTCTTAGTTCTGGTTCCTGTGAATTTACTAATGTTGTAAATTCTGTTACCCATTATCTGTTATAAGACTTTATAATATTTCTTTTTAGTTTTTCTTTCATGCTAATTTCATCCAATTAAAGAGATTTTGATATGTATTCATTTTGCTCTTCATTAAATTAGCAAAAAACGCATATCTAGACATAGTGGTCCATTATACTTATTATGTAACGAGCTCCTCCTACACTTGGTTTTTTTTCGGATCCTATTTAAATCAGCCAAATACTACTTCTAAAGGCTCTTTAGGTAGTAGAATCCATCAACTCTATTAGCTGGTATAACCCTGCTCTTACTTTGCTTACAGGGCATTACATTGCCAAATACTTATTACATTTCAAACTTATTCCGCTTAGATAACTTCAACAGGTTTTCTTAAGCATTATTTAAAATTTAAATGCTAGCCTTCGATGTAACAAGTGAATACAATTCGTCATGAGCGTTTTTTCTTTCTTTGTTTTTAATTTTTCATAAATTGTGTTACGCCAGCCTTCTTTTTAAACCAATCATTCATTTAACACGATATAATTCACCCTCTGTGAAGATGCAGATAATTCTCTTATCTTCTTTTTTCAATTATTTGCGCGTGTGTCTCTCCCCTAAAAATGTAACTACATATTCCTAGTTAAACCAAATATTCATAACTTGAATTAATTAAACTTAAGTTGGTACACATATCAACATTTTTTACATTTCTTTTTTATAAAAAGAACAATCATGCTATACCTTGGCCTTTAGCTTTCAGTTCCGCCATTCGCATAACGATAATCCTGCGTTGTACTCTGGGACATTTTAATAAAAATTTTTTATCATTTGTTATATCAATGGTATGCGTAGTCACCACCCATGAGATTATTTTTATACAGCTCCGGTAGTATAACGAATGGCTAACTCTAAATGTTCTATTTATCTTTTGATGACTTTTAGTTATTCTGCGCCAGCGTCTGGCGCTTAGCCTTTTTTTTACAAAAATCTTGCCAAATGTCCTCTTCCTCCACAATTAAAACACTTTTTACATTGCGTATGCAGTAGAGTTTCAATATCTTTCTTGAGGTTGCACCTCACTTTAAATATCCTTCTCTTTTCAACCCTTCTTTCTGGCATCCTCTTCAATCTATAACTGCATGTATAGTATCAAGTTTAAAGTATATACACTTTCTTTGGCCAAAATTTTTCAGTGAAGTTACTGTAGCTTAATCATATAAGCTGTTGCAATCAAGGGATGGATAGAATTATGTATTATAGACTTTGTTTGTTAAATAAGCTCCTTTCTTCGTGCAGCTCTTGGAAAAATGCTTTCATGAGTTTTTTAAAATGATTGCAGCATTATTCAGCATTTGTTTGGAGATGCGTCCGTGAAAAGTTCCCGTGTTAGAACTTTTATGTGAGCACTAAACATTGTCTCGACTTTAATTCTTTTTTGCTTCTGCCACAACCCGGTAGGGCCGTGTTTCTCTCGTTGGATATAAACAAGGTGCTTGATCAGTTAATGTTAACCCAATTATGCAAATGGGCTTTGTTGATTTTTATGCATAAATTCTTCTATCTTTAGTCTTGTCTTCTCATTCCTGGATCCTATTTCTTACTACGTCTGGTGGATTTTCTAATTATGATTCCACAGACCTTTCACTTCGTAGAGAAATAACAATCTCTCTCGCTAGACCATAGAATACATAGTTTGTTCCATCCGCTATGGATATAAGGGACAAAACCTTGTAGTTGGACGTGTGCCTGTTTTCATATATGTATATAGAACTATATTTAATAAAAGAGTCTGTACTGTTTACTGTAATGTTATAACAACACAAACTCTCACTCTTTACATAATCTGTTTTTATCCTAGGTTAAACTACTTTGCATGCTTCTGGGCCATAACCAGTGTTAAGCCTGGGTTCCCCAACCAGGTTAGGTAGACAAGCAAAACAAAATGTGCAGCGTAGTCCAGATGCGATATACAGATAATGAGTGAGCCAAGTTGTATGTGTATTAACATACAGTAAACACCAATGACGCTTTTGTTATCACAAATATAGTTTATACATTTATAGTCGCATATGTCAAAGTATACCAGTCCGAGTAGTTGCTATCTATGTCAATATATAGTCAGTCCACGTTCAGGGATATTTCAGTTAAGCTAAGTCCATGTGGGAATACTCCTGGGTACAGCTTCACTTACAAATCAGTTCCTTCGCTTCTCTCTCCCGGCGTGCAGGCATTGGCAGTTCTTCCAAGCAGTAATTAGGAATCTTTCAAGCAGAGAGCCAGAGAGCGGAGCCGCAGCAATTGCTTCTTTTTAAGGAGTTGTTCATAACCACTCTCCCCCAATGACTCTTTCCCATGTGTTACAGTCTACTTTGAAACATACATAACCAGGATTACTTATTTTACCTAAAAATAGTTAGGTGCAAACACTGTTATCCCTAAAGAGTTTAAACTATGACTTATCCATAAAAGGGGGATAGCAAATTGATCACAAATCATACCAATAAACACACAATAGACATTGTTTTGTATTTTGAGAAGTATATTACAAAAAAACCAGTTACAAAATCTTCAGAGGCTAGTGAGTAATTACACTTTTCTTTGAAAAGTCATTTGCATGCCAATCAAAAGTCATAATGCTTAGTGAATAGAATTATAGCAGGAGAAAGCAAGGCTTAGATGTTAAGTAATTAAGGCCACACTTTTAATTAACTCTACATACACTTATTAAATTTGTGCAGGATCTGGGAATGGCTGGAATTTGTTCTTATGCTTCTTGCTTTTCCTTCTTTGCAATTCACTGCATCTCCAGTGTGTCTTCTACACATCTCAATAATCTAGTTATAGTTGTTGCTGGTTTGTGCAGTAGTTTATTTGAACCCAAAGCAAAACGGGTTATTATCTCTTTGCAATTTACAAATTTGTACAGAACAGTAATCTGTTCTCCAATTGAGGAAATTTAGGGTAACTGGATTGCAGTATTTGACTTGAAAGAAGGACTACCACCCCATAAAAATGTTGAAGCATATAGGGGTAATGGAAATAGCAATAGCACTAAGACTTATATAATGCCCCACAATGTTTTACAGTGCTCTCTAAACAGAGTGAACATATTTCCTCCAACAATTTGGAACCTCATGTTACTAACCTCGGAAGGATGGAAGGCTGAATCAACCTGAGCTAGTCAGGATCGAACTGCTGGCTGTGGGCAGAGTTAGCCGGAAATACTTCATTCTAACCACTGTGCAACCAGGGCTCCTCAGGTTATTACAAATATTCAGGATATTACAAATAATCAATGAGAAACAACTTTATCATCTTGTCCTTTGATAAACAGTCTTTTATAAGTGGTTATATCTGCCACTTTCTGAAAGCATCCATAACATGTTCTCAAAATTTCAGATCTCCCTACCCATTTTGGGTTTCTTGGTTTGAAATAGTCCAAAGAACTAACTCCTTCCCTTCCAAACATAGACTGTGTTGGAATCCAGAGTATTAGATTAAATCCCTATTATACAGTGGCTGGAGATGATAAAGTTAAATTTTAAACTGTAATAGAACTTTACTGGATTCTACTTAAAATATTTCAATAAATAACAATGAGATATTCAGCTGTTTTATAGATTTCCAAGCTTTCCTCAAGAGCATGAACAAGATATGATGATTTGCTAAAGGAGACAAACAGATCTATATGTCCTATTTTAATTTGTCCAAAATTAATGATCCAAAGAAATCCAGTTTAATGCTGGATTGCTTTTAGTTTAGTGGTTAAGGCATTGAGCTAGAAACTGGGAGACTATGAGTTCCAAAATCTCAGATGAGGTTAATGTCAACCATCTTGATCAGTTAGAAAAGAAAGAAAGACTTCTGATCCATGATTTGCCAAAAGTATATTTTACTAAAGCTGAAGTGGTTAAAGAAGAGGCAATGCTGGATCTGAGATTTTCATGTGCAAAAGATACAATTAACTTTCCCTTGTTCCTGGGCAGCCCCCTGGTTATCAGTCAATGTCCAATCAGGTGTTAACAAATCATTTGGGAAACAGTCCCTATCTTTGTACACTCTCCAGCTCCTAATTTTTTTGGTGTGACCTTGAGAGGGGTGGTGCTTCTTACAGGTTGGTACTACTTGGTTTTGATTCTTCTGAGTTCCCTCATTGCATACCTACCTCTACTGTTCCCTCCCCTCATTACTGATATCAGGCTGTCAGCTTGCAATGTGTGACTTAATAGAATGGCAACCATGACACATGGGCATGAAGCCAATTGGGTGACCTTGGGCTGGTCACTTTCTCTCAACTTTAGGAAGGAGACAATGGCAAACCACCTCTGGAAAACCTTGCCAAGAAAATCGCAGGGACTTCTCCTGGCAGTTCCCAAAAATCAGGCACAGTTGAAGAGGGGGGGAAATGATAAGGACATATGAATAATATACATAAAAATAGAAGGTAAAAGAGCATGAGGTAGAACCAAAACTTTGTATCTTCCTTGACACAAAAGTGGTAGAGGAGGAGGAGGAGGAGGAGGAGGAGGAAGAGGAAAGGAGGAGGAGGAAGGAGGAGGAGGAGGGAGGAGGAGGAGGAGGAGGAGGAGGAGGAGGAGGAGGAAAAGGGATGGAAATCAACCAGTGTTTCACTAATCAGCATACATTTCAAAAATCATCTGTGTTGTAGCACACAGTGACAGATGCACTATAGGTACAATGGCCAAGATGGAATATGAGAACCTGTATAAAATGTAAGGGAAAGTTTGCACACATTAATTTTATTGTCACCAGGGTATCAAGGAGTTTTATTATGAAAGATTAAAACTGTAATAAAGCTGAAATGCAAGGGAGAAATTAAAGTCTTGATACAATTCATCTAAAGATCCTGATCCTTCCTCTCTTCCTGTCAAGAACCTGGACAGAGTGTTGATTCTTTCCTCCTCCTCCTCCTCCTCCTCTCTCTCTCTCTCTCTCTCTCTCCCACACACACACACGCACATCTCTCCTCTCTTCCTGTTTTAAAAACACACACAAAACACATGCTTATGCACATGAGAGAAGGAGAGAGAGAGGGAGAAAGAGAGAGGGAGGGAGGGAGACATTATAATTTGTATTAACAAGGTAAAGAAATCTATGCATGAAGGTTCAGGATATAGACAAAAGAAATGAATGAGAATCTTGACAGCAGGAGATTAATGGGAGATTGAAAAGGAATAAAAAATTCAATAGAGGAACACCAAATATATTGAAGCTTATTGGTTTTCTACTATAAACATCAGCCATATTGAAGTTTCCAACAGGGAGGAAGATGACTGGAAATTGAATGAAATATGACCATCTCCTCCTTTACCTCCTCACTATTACATATTTCTCCCAGCAGGGATTGTGGAATCATTCATGATCAATCAGTCAAGATCAAGACCTGATAATATTAATCTTTAAAAAAATAACAAATGTAATATGTATATTTGTAGGATATCTGAGAATTAATGGAATGGTTAGCAAATAGTTTGACACTGAACAGATTTTCCTTGATAGATTGCCTCTCCGCTTCAAATATAATTTTGGACAAATATATTAAATGTTGATGATATATTTTTTCTTTTCTCCTCATTTATAGGTGCATTAGCAAACAATTCTGTACTTTCAAAATATAAGCTTCATTTTTCCCCACACCATTTTGGGTTTAGTTTTATAATATGAATGTATTTTGTCTCTATTTTATTTCTTCAATTTTAAAAAAGGTATTTTTTAAAAAAATCAACATTCAATTATAGCATTATAGCAATAGCCCTTAAATTTATATATCCATAGTGCTTTACAGCCCTCTCTAAGCAGTTTACAGAGTCAGCATATTGTCCCCAACAATCTAGGTCCTCATTTTACTGACTTTGGAAGGATGGAAGGTTGAGTCAACTGGAGCCAGTCAGGATCAAACTCCTGGCAGTTGGCAGAGTCAGCCTGCAATACTGCATTTTAACCACTGGGGTACCATGGCTATTAAAATAAGACAGTTTAAAAATTTGTTGTTCAATAAATGCATCAATAATAGTATACGGGTTATTTTTTTGTGGTAACATTCAAGGTGTGCCGTTGGGATCATGAATGTGTGTGTTCTGAAAAGACCACGTGTTATGTTTTGGGCTGAGGGTCCATAGGATGTGCAGCAAATCTGAGAAATATGTTATGATGTAATAAGGAATAGCAACCTGAAAATTAATAAGTCCAAGAGAGACAATTAAGTTTAACAGGGAAAGTGGAGTGAATGACTACAAGCACCCTGGGCTTATTTGATCATCCACAGAGAATGACACAGGATTGAATTGCAAAACAAATAATATGGAAGAAGAGTAAAAGGATTAAGAATAACAGAGTTGGAAGGCACCTTGGAGGTCTTCTAATCCAACCCAATGCTTCAGCAGGAAACCCAATATTCAGAAAAATGGTTGTCCAATCTTTTCTTAAAAACTTCCAGCGCTGGAGCATTCACAACTTTTGGAGGCAAGTTGTTCCGCTGATTAATCATTCTCACTGTCAGGAAATTTCTCCTTAGTTCAAGGTTGGTTCTCTTCTTGATTAGTTTCCATTCATTGCTGACTCTGAAAGTCATTTTTTGATGGATTTCAAATCCTCGGGAGATGGAGGGGAAAACAATTAATAATATATGATTGATTGATTGATTGATTGATTGATTGATTTCCTACTTTAACTTTTGGGTATGCAGATAAAAATGTCTAAGCAGTCACTTCACATAATCACTGCAGTCACTTGCAATAAAAACATATTCACACATGACAATGTTGTTTTCTTTTCACACCACTTATACTTCAGAGGACTTCACCCTGTTTGTCAAGGAATTGGAACCAATTTGGTCTAGTGCAGAGGTGGTATTCAGCCAGTTCTGACAGGTTCTGGAGAACCAGTTGCGGAAATTTTGAGAAGCTCGGAGAACTGGCAAATACCACCTCTGGTTGGCCCCACCCCAACTATTCTCTGCCTCCTGAGTCCCAGCTGATTGGCTGGATCTACTTTTGTTGCCCTGCATAGGAGAACAGAGCTGGAAAGCAGGTTAGTGGGGTGGGAAGGGGATGGGGATTTTACGGTATCCTTTCCCGGGAAATGTTGAACACCCACTTGATTTTCAGATCCGAGCTTTCCCTGAGGAGATATCCCAAGACATATTTCAAAATGGAAGATAGAACTTAAAGGTAGATCTCAAAATGGAAGGTAGAACTCAATTTAGTAGGAATACATAACTTTTGAAGCAGAACTCGAATTTCAAAATTTGAGTAGAGTGGGGTGGGAGTAGAAATTTTGCAGTGTCCTTTCCCTGCCATGCCCACCAAGTCACGCCCACCAAGCCACACCACGCCACACACTCTTTCTCAGTCCAACCCATGTAGGGAAGATAGGAAGAAGGAAGGAGTGTTAGATACCTGTGCCATTTTGAGTTATTTATGAAAAATAATAAAGGTGGGATTAAAAAAAAGGCTACAATAAAAAATAAAAGCAGACAACGCCTTTGTCAGCCCAAATCAGGCCAAGTTTTTCATGCCATGTGATTAGTTAATGGCAGAGGCAGAGATGCTGTTTCCAAAGTTGGCAGCTTGCTCAACTGGAACTAGCCCATGGTCTTATCAATATATAATTCTCAGAATAGTCCCCTCTGCTCTCCCCAAAACAAGCTAAGGACATTTCAATTATTTTGGTTAGGCCATATTCCAGGTAATAAAAATCGATTGGTTTCTTCTACTGCTAGCAAATTCTCATTTGGTCAGTGGCAGCAGAAAGATATTTACAACTCTCCTAAGAAAGCATTATCCTATTGCAAAGTAAAGTACAATTATTTGTCAGAATGTTAAAAATGAGGCTGTACAGAAACTCATGGATTAAAATTGTGGATAAATGTTGAGCGGGGTTAATGTTCTGAAGCATGTGATCTCGAGCAGCTAGAAACCCAGAGTTAAATGCTATGAGAAGATTGGTGCCTCTGGGCAACTTTTAGAGACTACAGCTCCCAGAATTCTCAGCCAAGGCAGCCAAAGGGAATGCTGAGTGAGAATGCTGGGAGCTGCAGTCCCAACATATTGATTGTGTGCCAAGCTGAGGATGGATGGATGGCTGAGAGAATTCTAGAATAGTGGATGATGCCTGTGGTGAGAAGAAAATGGATCTTGCACAGCTTGTGCCAAACCATATGCATAACCTATAAGATGGCCATGAATTAACTGTTTATTTAATTCACTAAACTTAATACAGTGATTTGGCACTTAATTAGTGCCAAATCACTAATTTCAATGATACCCTTGTTTATGGATGTGGGAGATTCTTCCTTCCTTCCTTCCTTCCTTTCCTCACTCCTTTCTTTTTTATTTATTTATTTGTCTTCTTCCTTCCTTCCTTTCTTTTCTTCCTTCCTTTCTTTCTTCCTTTCTTTTCTTCCTTCCTTCCTTTTTTCTTCCTTCCTTTCCTATCTCCTTCCCTCCACCTTTCTTTCTTTCTTTCTTTTTCTTTCTTTCTTTCTTTCTTTCTTTCTTTCTTTCTTTCTTTCTTTCTTTCTTTCTTCTTTCCTTCTTTTCCTTCTTTTTCTTTTCCTCTTTTTCTTTTTCTCTTTTTTCTTTTTCTCTTTCTTTCCTTCTTTATTCTTTTTTCCCTTTCTCCTTGCTTTTTTTGTCTTTTCTCCTTCCTTCCTCCCCCCTTCTCTTTCTTTCTTTCTTTCATTCTTTCTTTCCTTCTCTTTTTTCTTTGCTTTTTATTCTTTCTTTCTTTCCTCCCTCCTTTCTATTTTCTTTTGTTCCGTCTTCTCCCCTCTCTCCTTCCTTTCCTTCCTTCCTTCCTAAAGTGTAAGAATATACAGTATCTGAACTGTTGAGATTACAAATTTAACATATCAGCAACAATCTATGCCACCCAGGGAGGACTTGTCTCTGGTTCAAAAGAAACAAGATGAAATGGGGGGCCTTGGGTCAGAACAAAATAGAAGAAATGTTTCACCAAGGAGCTGTTGGACAATGGAACCAACTTAGGAATGTAAAATTTCCAATTAAAAATTAAACAATTCAAATAAATAAAAGATAAAGCTGTATCAAAAGATGAAGGAAACGAGTGAATTTTGGCATATCCAGATGAAAAATCTTTATAAAGGAATTTGGGGTGCTTAAGTGAAGAGGGAAAATGGATAAGAGAAATGGGTTTTCTGACCTAACCAAGCAACTTTTCATCTTAGACACAAGTAAAGCTTTCTAGAGATTCCCTTCTAAGAAACTGTTTCTCTAAAAAAAATCTTATCAGTATTATATAAATCATAAAATCATTATTTATCTGTTAGAATTGTATTTAGGCCCTTAGAAACCATCCTACATAAGTGCCAGAGCAAAGGCAAAAATTGATTGCATTTTAAATGAAGAGGTAATTAAAACAAGAACATTCTATTTTTGCAATACTTTGCATATATGATCCCCTGAACTTATTAATTTTTCCTGACTACCACCCCAAAAATTTCAGTTTGAGAGCTACTTTTGCAGTCTGGGACAAGAGTTATTGGGCAAGGATGCATCATCTCTCTCTGCTCAAGGGCCACATATTGTAAAGTAGGAAGTCTTAAAACCAAGGACCACTGGGTGGTCCAAAAAGTCGAAATGACAAGCTGCATAATGAAACTGAAAGTGAAGTAATCATATTTATTTAATTAATTTACACTGCTGCCTATTCGCCCATGGAGACTTAAGGCAGCTTACACAATGTAAAACCATATTTAAAACAAATAGAAATAAAAAACCATAAAAACTAACAAAAAGAATCAAATAAATTAGTAAAGTACAATAGAACAAAATTTAGGAAAAAACAAACAAACAATTCCCACCCCCGCCCTGATGACAGCAGATCACAAGAGCCATTAGATGGACTCCATCCCACTCTGGGTTCCCCAGGTTTGCCAGCAGAACCAAATCTTCAGTGCCTTCTGGAAGAGTATTAGTGTGGAGGCCATTCTAATCTCTGCCTCCTCACTCTAATGAGTCGGGTAGATGTGACTGGCAAGAGATGTTTCCTCAGATAACCCAGACCCAAGCCATGAAGGGCTTTAAAGGTGACAACCAGCAATTGTTGTAAGTCAAGGACTATCTGAATGTGTTGTTAACATGATTGCTGTTTTGATATATATTTAATTATTCCCCTCTTTTATTAGACTAACCAATCACAATTTAATAATAACCTTTGAAGGTCTCTGGATCCACATCCCACATTTGTAAGTTTGTGAAGAATGATCTTGAACTCTTTGGTTTAATTCCTCTTCCTTGAGACAAGTCTATTATAACATGTTTTCTTTAAGAGGCTACTTCAAACTGATTTTCTCACTGGAAAAGACTAAATGCCAAAGAGAGTTGTCCTTCAAATAATCAAGAAAATTGATTATTTTTGAAGTTAGACCTCCTTAATTTATTGTATCCACAAACAAGATTTTTGGGGGAAATGAAAAGAATCTAAATATGAAGTGGTTTGGGGGCAGATTTTCTATCTTTTAGGTTTCATAGATTCAGGTTAGAGAAAGGACCTCAGCACACTATTTATTGCCCACAGTGAACTTCTGAAAATATGATTTGTCTTCCCCATCACCTCCTGAAACTCCTGGAAATTCCACCTCCTGGAATTTGCAACAAGTTAAAAGAGTTCATCTTTATGAAAAAGTGAGCTGAGAAGAGTCATTTTTCCCTTCAGTACAGAGCTGTTTGGATTAAAAATAAAAATTAAAACATGATACTGAGTTGTATGTCATTTTAATTCCATGCAATATCCGGCAGCAGTGGAACTGCTATAAAGAAGAACAATAATAAAATGATATTCTTTAGTGATGGGAGATCTTTCAAATAAAAACAAAATCTGAACAAAATGTAGTTACAGAAGCATCTCATATTAAGGTATTGATCTAAAAAATTGAATTCAACCCTTTGTCCCCATGGGGAAAAAAATTAAATACCTGTTTTAATTGTAGGACAACTCTCTCACTTCTCCTTAAACAAGTAGCCCATTTCTAAAATATAATGCAGATTCTAAAGTTATATTTGGAAACTTTACACCAGCAAAGCCAAATGGATCATATAAAATACAGAAAATTCCATTTTGTAAAATAAGGAATGTGTGAGTTTTCTAAAAAATAAAACTCTTTAGATTAGGAAGGCATAAGCTTCATCCTCATCCATCTAACCACAGCACAAACATGTCAAACAATTATTTTTATATCTCATGTGTTCATGGAGTTACTTTTATTCAGTCCACAGCTGAGGCAGTGACTCACTTGTCTGTTCCCCTCAAGATATATTTACTTATTAGGTTTTTTTTAATCCTGCTTTTATAGCTTTATAAGTAACTCAAAGAACAAAGATACCTCTTCCTCCTAATACTTCTTCCTCCTAGGTTCCACACAACAATTAAGTGAGGTGGGTTGGACTAAGAGAAGGTGATTAGCCCAAAGTCACTCAGTTGGGTTTTCATATCTAAGACAGAACTAGAACTCACAGTCTCCTGGGTGATTAGCCCAAAATCATCCAACTGATTTTCACCACTACAGCAGGACCAAAATTCACAATCTCCTGGTGATTGGCCGAGAGTCACTCAGACAGGTTTCCATTCCTTAAACATGACTAGAATCATCTTAGGGTTAATTACCTGCACAGCTTTTTCTCAGAACTTTACCTGTTTAAAAAAGTTAAACTTCAACAGCAGCTATTTTCACTCCTTACGCTTAGCTCTTCACACCTTAAGGTGTCACCCTGGCATATTTTACTATACAAATGCCAAGCTTGGTAGATATCACTAAATATCAAATATCAAATTTAGCACATGACACTGTTACTTCACACACTTTGTGCAAATGAAGGGGAAGTAAGCAGGTAGGTAAATTGGAAGTGCAAATATATGGGCAGTGGAATTTAATCTTGGCAAAATGCCTATAGTTCATGAAAATCAGTTGAAGTGAACTGGCCTAGGTTCCCTTTTTTTTGAAATATAAAGACAAGTTGAGACTATTTTTTAAAGTCTTGGTTTTTTAGTAGTTTCTAAATGATCAATTGAAATTATGCTTCTTTATAGATACAACCAACAGGTTACATTTTAAGATGCATTTTTATCAGTAAAGCAAGTAGTTGAAAGTTGAACAAGCTGTTTTTATAAATTAATTTTGAAAGAATTATCCTTTTTAGAGGTTAAAAGAGGGTGTACCTCCCCCTTCTCCATAAAGGGGGGAGGTACAATGGCTCAATGGAAAACTGACAGCCTGGGTTCGAGACCCAGGTGTCACAGAATGAGGTGAGCTCCTGTTATTTGCTCCAGTTCAAAAACATGTAAATGTGAGTAGATTAATAGGTACCACATTGGTGGAAAAGTAATAGCACCTGGTGCATCTTGGCATATAGTCATGCTGGCCACATGATCATGGCTCCCTCAGCTAAGAAATAGAGATGAATACCACCCCCTAGAGTAGAATACAGCTGGACAGGGGAAACCTTTACCTTTTCTCCATAAAAGTATCCACACTTGTATTAATGGCTACTTTTGTTCTTAGACTATTAAATAGAGAAATGTTCTATCTCCTGCAGGTACATTGTTATCCTTTAAACCATGATTGTCTAACATTTTGGCTTGCCTGGGCCTCACTGAATGAAGAGGAATTGTGTTGAGCTACACATAAAATATATAATATATTAATGTATATAAATCCTACCACAATGTTAAAAGTTTATGATGTTTTTTTTTAATGTTAATTTTTTTATATACAATAAATCCATTCCATTTCAACCATGTGTCAATTAGGTGCATACTTCTTATGCTTACAGTTTATAATTAATACTCTACTTATCAATATCACAAAATAACAATAATCACCTTTCCATATAAGTATTGATTTATATATACATATAGGCTATTTTAATTTGTTTTATTTTCTAACCACTGGTAAAATAAATGCCATACCATGTAATATTCAACTTTTCTTTAATTTCCAATGTCAATCTATTAAAAGTTTATGATTTTGTAGGGCCACATTACCAGCTGTTCCATGCCACATACAGCCCATGGGCAGTGGGTTGGACATGCCAGCTTTAAACAAAAGCTAAACATTTAATCAATTTAAGTATGAAACTATCATGGACCAATTTTTCGAAGATATACCATCTGAAAATATGATGAAAGTCCCAGCTTTCTCAGTTGTTCTGAGCAAACCTTAAAAGTGTACAAAGAACCATATTAAACACTGATGGTGTTACCTAGTTTGATAATGAAATGTCTGCAAGAAAATAACCAAGTTCAGAAAACACAAAGGACCCCCTCAAAGTCTGCTAAGTTACAATGGTACATTCAATCCAACCTCTAGTTTTTGACAAGATATCAGTTGTGATAACTGTCTTTGTTTGCTTTCACACCATTGTGTATTTTGTCTGGTGAGAAGTGGAGAAGCACCTCAAGATCAAATAAGACCCAGTGTTTGACAAGAAAATATAATGTAGAAGATGGAATAATAAACAGTTTTTTTTGGTGGAAGCTGAGTTGTTAGCGTAATATATATTCTGACTTTTTCCTGCATAGATCTATCTGAGTTGATTTAACATGCTAAAATGGAACCAGAAATAGAAAGGGAATAGAATTCTTTTCTGCTCAAATCTATATCAGAATGATGAAGTCATCATTCTATTAAAGCAAAAGTATTCCCAAAATAAGGAATCACATCTTTCTGCGTCTACGTGAAGAAAACTTCCATCATTCCCTTTGCGAAGGACAAAATTTAGGAGTCTTCTAATTGTTAACTTCTTTGAATTTCTTATTGGGAAATTTATTGAAGGACACCCAACTTGGAAAAAAACGATCACATCACAGAGACCTGATATTTCTTAAAGCAATTTGCTCCTTATATAAGTAGCTCTTCAATATCTTCACAAATGATTTAGGTGAGGGAATAGAAGGGGAACTCATCAAATTTGCAGATGACATTAAGCTGGCAGAAATAACCAATACCCTTGAAGATAAGCTTAGGATCCTGGCAGGAATAACCAATACCCTTGAAGATAAGCTTAGGATCCAGAAAGATCTTGACAGACTTGAACAATGGGCCCTATCCAACAAAATGAAATTTAATGTGGAGAAAAGCAAGGCTTTACATGTAGGTAGGAAAAACCAAAGGTATGGGTACAGATTAGGTGAAAACTGGCTCAAAAACAGTAACTGTGAGAGGGAGTCCTAGTGGACAATCACTTAAAGATGAGCCAGTAAGGTGCAGCAACAGTCCAAAAAGTTATTGGTTGTATAAACAGAGGCATAGAATCAAAATCACGTGAAGTATTAGAACCGCTCTATAAAGCCTTAGTAAGGCTAAACCTGGAATATAGCATCCAGTTTTGGTCACCACATTACAAAAAAGATGTTGAAACTTTGAAAAAAAAAGTGCAAAGGAGAACAACTAAGATGTTTAAAGGCCTGAAGACTAAAGCATATGAAGAACAGTTGCAGGATTTGGGTTGTCTAGTCTAGAGAAAAGAAAAACTAGAGTGGATATGATAGCAGTATTCCAAAAGAAGAGGGGGTCAACTTATTTTCCAAAGCACCAGAGGCAATGCACAAGAAACAATGGATGGAAACTAATCTAGGAGAGAAGCAACCTAGAATTAAGGAGAAACTTCCTAACAGTGAGAACAATTAACTAGTGGAACAGCTTGCCTCCAGAAATTGTGGATGCTCCAACAGTCACATGTCTGAAATGGCATAGGGTCTCCTGCTTGAACAGGGGGTTGGACTAGAAGATCATGAAGGTCCCTTCTAGCTCTATTCTGATTCTAGCTCTTCATATGAGCATAGGTAACATTCTTTCATAGAAGGAGATACATCCTAATTCTCAGGGCAATATAGCAATAGCAATAACACTTTACAGCCCTCTCAAAGCAGTTTACAGAGTCAGCCTATTGCCCCCAACAATTTGGGTCCTCATTTTACCAACCTCAGAAGGATGGAAGACTGAGTCAACCTTGAGCCTGGTGGGATTTGATCTGCCAAATTACAGTAGGAGTAGCTTGCAGTACTGCACTCTAACCACTGCGCCACCGAGGCTCCTTATATGCAGATAACAGCCTTTCAAAAGTTGCCGCTGAATTACAGCTTAAAATGCTGTACTATGATAAAATCTAGCTTACCATTTTGCACATGTTCTTCATCGGAGAAAGAAGTTTCTGTTTCTATACTTTATTTTTAAGAAGTTTGAGAATTTATTTCAAAGTTTATTTGAGTAAAAGCTCCTAGAGGTACTAATGTAGAATTTTGCTCCCTGCCACAAATGTTTAATGAACCAAGAGAAGGAAATTATGCCATACATGGGGAGTGACCATTAGAAATTCAGTACTTTGAGCAGTGCATCATGTCCCTCCTATACTTCATGCCTTGAAACAGGGATCTTTCTCACAAGGACATGTAACAAACCAGAAATATTTTCAAACAGAGACCAGATATGCTGAAGTGGATACTGCAGCAAGCAAAGGATTAGAAGTAATCAGTGCTTTTCAACTTTGGCAGTTGTTTTATGGAGAGCTATGATGGTGTTGAATATCCTTTAAGATGGCAGAGCAGCAGGCACAAGAAAAGATGATGTGTCTTGCATCAATCTGAGATTTCTATCATTAAAGAATAACTCAGGGTTGAAATGAGGGGGCCCTTGGTGCTCTCTGAACTTTGGTTTTTTTTTTCTTGCAGATGTTTCATTACCAAACTGGGTAATATCATCAGTTTGGGTAATGGAATATCTGCAAAAAAACAACCAAGTTCAGAGAGCACCAAGGACCCCTCACTGGAAATTTTACACATCACAGCCTGGGCTGATAGAAAGAAAGACCTATACTAGGAAGACATGAACCAGAAAACAAGAAGATTCAGATATTCACATCACAATTAATCGAGTCAAGATGGACATCTTTATAATAAAGATCTTGAACTGCATGAAAAACAAAATTGCTAAAGATGGAAAGAGGACAAAGAAGATGAAAGCATATTGTACTATAGCCTACCAGAGCAAGTTGCTTCTTCTAATATACTGTAGGTAAAACAGAACACTAAACTGAATGTCACCAGGGAATGGTCAGTAATGGTCATCAATGTATTGAATTCAACTATAAAAGAGTATGCAAGATAAAAGACTCTGTCCAACTGTCAAAGCAAACAATTTTCCCTTGGATTTAGGCAACTAAGTAATTTACTGGGTAGGATATCAATTTGGAGGCCAAATATGCTGAGAATTGGCAAGCAGATGTACAAAAAGCACATGCACAAAAGCCAGGGGAGTCATTAAAAATATGGCCTGGTCCCAGCCATAAAAGAGTCTCATTATTAATGAGGTTCAAATGAAATTTAGAAGAGACAGCTTTTGATTCCTGGGTGCGTTGGAATTCTGATCCTTCAGTGTCATTTATTTCTCTAGGGATTGTAGGAAAACATGAATGGTACCTTCACAGAACATACCTCCAACCGTCAAAAAAGCTGATTTCAATGACATTTATAACCAAAGACTGGAAATGTTTGCAAAGGGTTTGTCATGATTTGAAGGAAGTGAGACTTTAATTATATTATCTGCATACCTGTTCAGAAGTGAAATCCCATTGAAATCAGTGGGAAGGACTTTGGAATAAATCAACATTAAATCCAGCTGTAAATCTTTTTAAGGCAAAATTGTAATTTTCTGTGTAATTCTGGGTTATCCCAGCAAATGGATTTTCAGAAACTGTCCCTTCCATTAAGTAGATTACGGCTCCTAAAAAATTCAGCAGCCCATCCTGAATGATACATTCCTGGGCCACCATCGCCAGGAATTTGAAACAAAGTTTTTTATAAGACCTGCTACTTTGGATTATCAGCATTGATTGGGCTGATAAACTAACTAGATCACTATTTCTCAACCTTGTCAACATTAAGATCTATGGATTTCAACTCCCAGAATTCCCCAGCTCAGTCACTGGACCTTTTCTTTACTTTCCCAAATATTTGCACAGATATATGACTATAGTCCTGTAGATCCATCTTTCCTTCCTTTATCCTTCCTTCCTTCCTTCCTTCTTTCCTCCCTCCCTCCCTCCCTTCTCCCCCCCCATCCTTTCTCCCTTCCCCCCTCCCTTCCTCCTGTCTGCCTTTCTTCTTTCCTTCACTCCCTCCCCTTCCCCTACCTCCCTTCCTTCTCCCCATCTTCCTTCCTTTCACCCTCTCTTCCTTCCTTTCTTTCTTCCTTCCATCCCTCTCCCCTCCCCCCCTCCCTGTCTCCATTCCTTCCACCCTCCCTCCCTTCTCCCCTCCTGCCTTTCTCCCTTCCTGCCTACCTGCCTATCTTTTTTCTTCACTCCCTTTCCATCCTTCCCCTCCCTCCTTTCTCTTTTAAAACTATCCTTTCTATAATGCTACAGCCATCAAAACATTAGGGAACAGCTTGTTCCTAAGCTGCTCTGTAGATCTCTGAAAACTATGTTGTAATATTGATCTGATTGTTTGGCTTCCCTGGAAACAAGGAAGCAATGTTCCAATTGCAACTTAAAGTGATCTTTAAAAAGAATAATAAAAGGAAAGGGAGATGAAGTTTTGTGGCATGGGAAACAAGAGGTGCATTCTTTATCCAGCCTTAGCAGAAACCAAAATGGTACCCTCTGGGATACATCACTCTTGAATAGACTAAAATGGAGGATTGTTGCATCCATCACAAAATTATTTTAAAAAGCAGCAACTGCCAACCAGCAGGATGCTGAAATATGTTCTTGTCTCTCAACAAAGGCAAGGATGTATACCAAAGGTGCTATTTCAAGAGGAAACTGGACTTTTTTTGCTTTTCTTTGAAGACATTTCGCTTATCATCCAAGAAGCTTCTTCAGTTTTTAGAAGAAGTTCAGTTCTTCTCCAGTACTGAACATTTTCCAGAATTGGAGAAGCTTCTTGGAAGAGAAGTGAAACTTCTTCAAGGAAAAATAGAAAGAGTCCAGTTGCCTCTTGAAAAAATGTCTTTGGGACAACCATGATCTGGATGACTGAGAATCTCCATTGCAGAAACGTTCCTGATCCACGAGAATTTCACCCCACTTTTCTTTTCCTTTAAAAGACATTTCTAAACCAAATTTCCATTCTTCTAAGTAAGAACTGGAAGATAACAACAATACAAGTTTCCTCCAACCAGACCTGCTTCTTAGATTACAGGCATTGGCCTGTACATTAATATTACCTTGCCTCCTCTCTGGTTAAAAAAAATGGAATATAACAAATAACAGATAATCAGAATTGGAAGGGATCTAGTCCAACCCCCTGCCCACGTGGGGGACCCTACACCATTTCTGACAGATGGCAGTCCAATTTCTTCTTGAAAGTCTCAAGTGATGATGCTCCCACAACTTCCAAGGCAACTCCTGTTCCATTGGTTGATTGTTCTCACTGTCAGAAAGTTTCTCCTTATTTCCAGGTTAAATCTCTCCTTATTCAGTTTCCATCCATTATTCCTTGTCTGGCCTACAGGTGCTTTAGAAAATAGCTTGACCCCTTCCTCCTCTCTGTGGCAGCCCTTTCAATATTGGAAGACTGCTTTCCTGTCTTCCCTGGTCCTTCTCTTTACTAGACTAGCCAAGCCCAGTTCCTGCAACCATTCATTCTATGTTTTAGCCCCCAATCTCCTAATCATCCTGGTTGCTCTTCTCTGTACTTTTTCTATATATAAAATGGGGAGAAAGATGAATCGATAGGCCTGCACACTTGAGCCATGATCCTCCCATGCTTGTTTTCTGTTTATTTCCTGAACATGTAAAGGCTATAATTACAGAAAGTCAAAAGGGAACACCTGAGCTGAGAGATTGCTTTAGAAACTTAGGCTGGCATGGGAACTGTTTTTACATTAATAAAAAGATTTTTCCCCTCTCTCATCAGGGCTGTAGATTCTTCCATTGGTTGCCATGCAGTTACAGTTTATTGAGACAGTAGCATTCTATGATTAAATCATCTGCCTTCTCTTTACCTGCATTCCATTATATTAGCCTCCCTTTGAGCAAAATGCAAATCTGTGTCACGTTTCTAAATGGAAGCATTCATTATCGAGCATGTCCCTCTCACAGTGCATTAACAGAGGTTTTCGAACATTCTCCACTTTTTAATTGTTAAACATTAAAAAGCCAGCCCAGGCTTTCTTGTGTAGAATCTGCTTTTGCTTTGAGACATCTCAAAACAGCAGCAATGGCAGTTGATAGCCATGAACTTAGAAAAGGAGAAATAATATGTAAGTCACTGAGCACATAAGACCTTTGCACTGGAGCTTACTGGGAGGAAGAATAGAATAGAGCAGAATAGAATAGAATAAAATAGAATAGAATAGAACATAGAATAGAGTAGAGTAGAGTAGAGTAGAGTAGAATAGAAAATAGAATAGAATAGAAAATAGAATAGAAAATAGAATAGAAAATAGAATAGAATAGAATATAAAACAGAATAGAATAGAACAGAAAAGAGAATAGAAAAGAAAAGAACAGAGAATATAGTAGAATAGAAAATAGAATAGAATAGAGAATAATAGAAAATAGAAATAATAGAAAATAATAGCAATAGAAAAGAAATAGACAATGAAATAAAAGAAGATAGACTAGAATGGATGGAGTAGGTTTAGAGTAGAGTTAGAGTAGCAGAGTAGAGTAGAGTAGAGTAGAGTAGAGTAGAGTGATTAGAGTAGTAGTTAGAAAAAGAATAGAATAGAACAGAACAGACAGGGAAAAAAAGTCTTTAAATTAGAGAATAGAATAGAATAAAAAAATAGAATAGAAAAAATAGATAATAGAGGGGAAAAAAAGAAAATAATAGGATAGAAGAGAAAAGAACAGAAAAGGAAACAGAATGGGAACTAGAATAGATATAAAAAATAGAAGATAGAAGAATAGAAATAGAACATAAAGAATAAGAATAAGAAAATAGAAAAGAAATAGAGTAGAGCATAGGAATAGAATGGATAGAAGACAGAGTAAAAGAAATAGAAAAAGAGTAGAACAATGAATAGAATAGATTAAAAGATAGAGATGAGAGAATGAAAAGAATAGAAAGAACAAACAGCACATAACAAAGAATACCAGAATAGAATAGAAAGAGAATTAGAAAAAGAACATAGAATGAAATGGAATAGAATAGAGTAGAATGAAAATAGAAAAGAAAAGAGAAGAAAAAAGTAGAATAGAGAATAGAATAGATAAAATAGAATAGAATAGAATAGAACAGAACAGAACAGAAACAGAACAGAACAGAACAGAATAGGATTAGGAATAGAATAGAATAGAAGTAGAATAGAATAGGAATACAGATTGAAGGACTTTGGAGTCTTCTCAGGCAGGAAACTCGATTCCATTTCAGACAAAAGATTATCCAATCTCTTCTTAAAAATAGATTTTGCCCTCCAGCTCTACTAACACTCTCAGCTCCATGCTATAAATAGATAAATTATGAAATACACTACAAATCGTTCGTGACAATTCATTTAGTGACAATGGCACTGAAAAAAAGTGACTTATGACCATTTTCCGTACGTACAACCACTGCAGCATCCCCATGGCTATGTGATAAAAGTTCAGGTGCTTGGCAACTGACTCATATTTATGACGGTTGTGGTGTCCCAGGGTCATGTGGTTCCCCCTTTTGCGACCTTCTGACAAGCAAAGTCAAGCCAGAAGAAGTCTATTTAACACTGTTGAAATGACAGAGATAAAGCAAAATATTCTCAAAACCTTGACAAGAAAAGGAAATTTTACTCTTGCTTGTGGCCAATCCTTGCTGCTGTTGCATTCATATCAACAGAATAACAGAGTTGGAGGGGACTTTGGAGGTCTTCTAGTCCAACCCCCCCCCCCCCCCCCNNCCAACCCCCCCCCCCCCAGTTAGGCAGAAGACCCTATGCCATTTCAGACAAATATTTTCTTGAAAATCTCCAGTATTGGACAGTGGTGGTGTCAGGGTTTGGCAGGTTAGGTCCCACTGTAGGGGCTGTCCTAGCCAGGGTTTTGTTTCTGTCCTCCCTGTCTTTAGAAGCTCCATCATGGGTTTGGCAATCCTTGTGAAGGAGGGGATGAATTGCCAGTAGAAGCCGTTTCCAGAGGTTGTATGCTACCGGTTTGGCCAAACCGGAAGTAAAAATCACTATCAGTTCAGCCAGACTGATAGTTTAAAAAAACCTCTGATCAGCTAAGAGGAGGAAAACAAAACCTCTGACAATTAGCTGAGAGGATAAAAGACCGAAAAGCACATGGGAGGGTGAGAAGGTGGCTGTTAGCTTTTCATTTCTTCATCCTCTCAGCTGATTGGCTTGTTTGTGTGTGTGCATATGCATATGCATGTGCAATCACCCATCAAACTAGTAGCAAACTAGTATCCCCCTACTGGTGTTGAAGCACCCACAACTTCTGGAGGCTGATTAATTGTTCTGTCGGGAAAATTCTCCTTAATTCTAGGTTGGTTCCAGAGGTGGTGTTCAGCAGGTTCTGACCAGTTCTGGAGAACCGATAGCAGGAATTTTGAGTAGTTCAGAGAACCGGCAAATACCACCTCTGACTGGCCCCGCCCCCATCTATTCTCCACCTCCTGAGTCCCAGCTGATTGGCTGGGNGACTGGCCCCGCCCCCATCTATTCTCCACCTCCTGAGTCCCAGCTGATTGGCTGGGTCTTCTTTTGTTACCCTGCACAGGAGAACGGAGGTGGAAATCAGGTTACTGGGGTGGGGAGGGAATGGGGATTTTGCAGTAACCTTCCCCTGCCACGCCCACCAAGCTACGTCCACAGAACCAGGAGTAAAAATATTGAATTTTATATATTTTTATTTATTTATTCATTTTTGTCAGTTGCTTATAGGTATGAGTAAAAACATAGTTATGAATACATGGATACATATAAGAAAAATTTAAAAAAATGAAAGAAACAATAGGACAGGGACAGTAGGCACAATTGGTGCGCTTATGCACGCCCCCTACAGACCTCTTTGGAAATGGGTGAGGTCAATAGTAGACAGTCTAAGGTTAAAGGTTTGGGGGTTTGGGGAAGAAACCACAGAGTCAGGTAGACTATTCCAGACATTGACCACTCTGTTGCTGAAGTCGTATTTCCTACAATCAAGTTTGGTACGGTTAACCTTGAGTTTCTATTTCTTGTGTGCTCTTGTGTTGTTATGGTTGAAGCTGAAATACTCATTGACAGGTAGGACATTGCAATGTATGATTGTATATACTATACTTAGATCAGACTGAAGGCGCCATAGTTCTAGATTTTCTAGGTCTAGAATTTCGAGTCTGGTGGCATAAGGTTTTCTGCAACGAGGAGAGGAGTGGAGAACCTCTTCTTGTGAAAAATTTCTGGACTTTCTCAACTGTGTTAATATCAGATATGTAATGTGGGTTCCAGACTGATGAGCTGTATTTGAGAATTGGTCTAGCAAATGTTTTGTATGCTCTAGTTATTAGTGTAATATTACCAGAGAAAAAACTACGTAAGATTAGATTAACAACTCTTAAAGCCTTTTTGGCTATGTAGTTACAGTGGCCTCTAGCACTTAAATCATTAGAGATGGATACTCCAAGATCCTTGACAGAATTTGGATCATCAACAAGGTCTTAACTATTCAGCCTGTATTTTATTTTCTGATATATATTTTTTTGCCAATATTTAGAACAGAGAATTTATTTGTTGAGATTTGTTTGGTTGGTTGGTTCTCTCCTTGATTAATATTTTTTAATATTAATATTTTCAATATTAAGCAAAAAGGAAAAGCAGAGAAGGGATAACTTTGAACTGACAGGAGGGAAGTTTAAAAGTAATGTTAAAAAGTATGACTTCATAGAAAAAGTAGCAGAAGCTTCCAGCTGAGCTAGTGGTTCAGTCTTCAGTAATTGAGCTTAAACATGCTTGGACATGTCCATCATCTGACAAAAATTAAAAAAATAAAATAAAATAAAATAAAAAACTCAAAAGGGAGTGAACCACTAGGTCTTTTTCTGCCCTCAGTTTTATATGTTTTTATATTTCTATGTCCAAGTGCTCGCAAACTTGCTCTAACAACTTTCTCTAAAACTTGGCCCAATATAGATGTGAAGCTGTGAAGACTATAATTTCCTGAGTTTTCCTTTTTCTGATGATAAGGTCAATAATCTCCCATCAGTTCTCCTGGGATTTTGCAAACTTCTCCAGGAGTTATCAAAGATAATGAAAGGTAAATCAAAACCAAAGTCATAAAATAAAATAATAAAATAAGGAAAAAATAAAGATAAAATTAATGCAACTCCCTTTGCTAAGATGTAGCTCATCTGGCTCTGGAGACTTGCATTTGTTTAAATTAATTACGTTTTAATGGAAGAGAATATATGTAGCTCAGGGTTGAAGTGCAGAGTCCTTGATGCTCTCCAAGCTTGGTGGTTTGCTTGCAGATAGGTAATGAAATGTCAGGTAATGAAACATCAAGTAATGAAACATCTACAAGCAAACCGCCAAGCTTGGAGAGCACCAAGGACACCATAATTACATTTTATTTTATCCTCTCCAGTTCCCTCCTTCTGCCAGGGGCACAACATTGGCTTAGCAACAGGGGCTTCATTTGTCTTCTGAATACAGACATAAAAAGCAAGTTAAGTTATTCTGCCTTCTTGCCAACATCTGTTCCTCCTGTGCCTTCACAACACCTGTAATAATGTCTTTCTTTTCATTATTGGTCTACCTAAAACCTTTTTTGCTATTATTTTGTGCATTTCTTGCAAACCTCAGTTCATCCTGAATTTCAGCATATCTTGCACAATCTCTACAGTTTCTAGTGATTGTTATGTTCTTCTTATATTTTATTTATTTATTCATTATTTTTATTGGCATCCACCCTTTATTTTTTTATAACTCAAAGCAGTGAACACACAAACAATACTCCTTTCTCCTTCTATTTCCCCACAACAACACTGTGAGTTGTATTGGGTTGAGGGAGAGTGACTGGCCCAGAGTCACCCAGGTGGCTTTCTTGCCTAAGGTGGGACAAGAACTCCCAGTCTCCTGGTGATTGGCCCAAAATCACACAGCTGGCTTTCTTGCCTAAGGCTGGACTAGAATTCACAGTCTCCTGGCTTCTATCTGATGCCATAATCACTTATATTCTTCTATTATTTACTTCTTTGGTAATGTTCTCCTCCTTCTGTTTCCTATATATGCATCCTTTCCTTCTCAATATTTTAGAAAGCTCTAAATACAACCATTCCGATCTGTTTAGATGTCACCCATGTCCTTCCAATATGAATTGTTTGCAATTTTGCATTTAATATCTCATTTCCTAGGTTTCTTTATCCTTTCCTAACACTTTTCTCCTTCAAATTTCTGAGCTTTCCCTTTCAACTGATGTTATATGACTCCATGGTTGGATTGTAGAAGCTGGCAGAGAGTCAGGCATTTACTTGACTTTGGCTGCCTAATTTCCTCTCCAAGATTCCTTTCAAGAGGGCTTTTGTGGTTAAGCAAAGGATGTCTAAGCTGTTGGAAAGGACATCCAAGCAAGTATGTTTTCACTTCCCTTTCATCCTTATCTCTTATGGGAGGCACTATTTGCCTTAAAATAAATACAATACTTTGTATTGAACTAGATTAGATTTGTTTAGCTTTCTGATCTCTGCCTTTGATTACTGTGCATTGATTTCCCAGCCAGAATCCTCCAGTTACATAGATAGCAGCTCTCTGATGCAGAGGTTGGCTCTGATCCTAGTTTCAAAGCATTGGAAATGACCTTAAAGTCATTTAATGATATGGTCCTGCTAGGTCTGTGAAAGGATTCTGTTGTATAAATGGGTTACATTCACAATTAGTATATGTAGAAGTATGCAAATAAGCCAATCAAAATATAAAGGTGACAAGATTCAGGATGAACTTGAGTTTCAAGATTTGCAAATCAAGTGTCATGCGCCAGGGAAATCAGAAGATCCAGTGGTTATAAAGATTTATTGCAAGCTTAAGCTCTCTACAGGAATCTGAACTACTAATAGTTCAAGCAAATTAGCAATATATAAGTGTCAACAGAATTCAAGGTAGGCTGAACTTAGATCCTTTCAAAATGATTAACACTGCAGACTTTCAGCCAGATACTTTCAAGATTTCAGACCACAGACTAACAGAGTTGGAAGGGACCTTGGAGGTCTTCTAGTCCAGCGGTCATCAACCAGTGGGCTGTGGCCCACTGGTGGTCCATGAGAAAATGTTGGTGGGCCACAGAGAAATGTCACCCTCAGAGCACCCCCTCAAAGCAATTAATCCAGGCTGCCCAGAAACACAAGGCTGTTCAGCCCATATGGCCCATGGGAACCCTCCCCGCCCACTCACTCCTTATCTGGCAAACTTGCCTGCTAAGTTGCTATTTTTCCTCTTTTTTCCCCCTGAACCATCAGCTATTCTGCTATGCTGGGAGATTTAGATTAACTAAAAAGCAGGAAATTGTTGGATTTCTTGCTTTCTAGCTAAACTTTAGATCTTTGGCTCTGCTTTTAAGCAGAGCTGAATCTCCCTTAGTATTGAGGATTCTTTTATTCAGTTGCAGACTCAGATAGTCGATTGCAGGAACACAGATCTTTAAGTGAATCTGTGATTCTGTGAGCAACTCAATCTGCCTGTCTGCTTTGCCTGATTTTGGGTAAAAGTTGCTCTTTTAATAAAAAATTCAATATTTACAACAAGGTCCCTTCCAACTCTGATTATTTGTTATCTGTTAAGAACAGATTAATCATAGGGAAGGAAAGCAAAACTTAGACTTTGAAGAAGCAGGATAGAAAAAGTATTGACACTTCGGAACATTTGTGTTGGAGAAGATTCCTGAGAATACCAGGATCTCAATGTCTTTTCCAAGGCTTTCATTATTTCTCTACCAAATGCTATTCCACAGCTTATTTCTTGACTGACAGTTCTTCTATGCTGATAAGCAGTCTTAAAAGGCAGAAGCTATACAACACTTCAATATTTTGATGATGAGTTTTAAGCAGTATTTTGCTAGCCTAATACTGTACAATAGTTCATCAATTCTGTTAAATTTCCTTTTCTTTTTTTGGTATGAGTATGTAGACTGATCTCTTCCGGTCTGTTGGTTACTGGTCTTTTGCCATATTTGCCAATGTGGTGTCGTTAGATTCTTCTTCTGTTGCTTGTCATATTTCTGTAGCTATTCCATGAATTTCTGTTGTCTTTTGACTTGCATGGATCAAACAACTTCTAATATTACAGGTTCTTCTTAGAAGGAGATATCTTCTAGGTTAACTTAGATGTTGGCATCTCTACTGTATTGAATTACAGAATCAATTATTGTTGGTCCATTGGCACTTGACCACCTCAGCCTATCAATTTGAGGTTGGAACTTCTTCTGTCCAAAGAGTTTTTTGGAAGACTTCCTTTTACTGCATCTGTTTCCATCGTTGATGCTTGTGTAGATATTATTGTAATACTTCTTGTCTCTTCTAACATCTTTATAAGATTCTTTGTAAATTTTCTCACTGAGTTCTTCGTCCTTCTTGACTTTAGTTTCTCTCCTTGATAACATCCATCATTTGTTCTGTCACCCAGTTTCTTCTGTTCCTTAGGTCTTTGGCAGTCTCTTTTCACATTTATCTTGACAATTTCTTTTACTTCATTCTACTGTTCCCTAGCAATAAGGTTCAAGATTTCAAAGCAGTTCCTGGTGTTTTCTTTGTAAATGGAGGGCATAGACCCAAGATCATATTGGCTTTGTTCTGCTTTTGTTTAGAACTTGCACATGAGCAGTTATTATCTCTTCCATATTTAACTCTTAGTTACCTCTTTGCTTTATAACTGAGCTCTTCACTAACCACTGGTATTGATTGATTTACAATACAGGTAGTCCTTGACTTGCAACAGTTCATTTAGTGATCATTCAAAGTTACAATGGCACTGAAAAAAGTGATTTATGGCCATTTTACACCCTTACAACTGTTGCAGCATCCTCATGATCATGTGATCAAAATTCAGATGCTTGATAAAGCCATATTGAGACCAGATGCTCCCATGCTGTCTCAGAAAGTGGGAGGGTGGATTTCTTGTATGTAGTTAGAGATAATAACATTCTTTTTCTAATTCAAGGTAATGTTATTTTGTGCATAAGTGAGGGGAAATGTCAAGTTGGGACAGATGGTGATTGGACCATGTGATGCAATGATGGGTGCAGGGGATGGATTTGTAGTTTTTACTTATTGCAAGGAAGCTCAGAACTTTCAGATTGGGGATTCCACAGTTGTGCCAGTTTACTCTCCAAAATAATAAGAACTTTTAAGAAGATGTCTGTCTCGGAGTTATTGGATGGAGTGGAGGTTTGCTGGAACGCTGATGTCAGGGCTCCAACAATCCATCCCCATTCAAATCATGAGTCTCTAGCTGCACCTCTCAGAGTTAAAAATTATAATTTATTAAGAGTGAATATGTCGACGTTACCTAGGTGCAGCTAACTCTGAGACACATCATTCATCTAATGGTTGACCCTGGTCTTCCCCCACCCACTGGATGTATATTCTCCAATGGGACATATCCATAGCCAATAGTCATCAATCATGCTCTCCAGTAATAATCTTGCTCACCAGAAGCTTCGGCTATCTAGAAATTATCCATGAAAATATTTGAGGTATGCATTACTTCCCCCACTCCCTTTCTTCTGACAACTCTAAAAGACCAGAGAAATATTTTTGATTTAACAGCTGACACTCACATTTATGATGGTTGTAATATCCCAGGTCATGTTATCACCTTTTTCAATCTTCTCACAAGCAAAGTCAATAAGGAAGCCAGATTCAATTAACAACTGAGTTACTAACTTAACAACTGCAGTGATTCACTTAACAACTGTGGCAAGAAAGGTCATAAAATGGGGCCAAACTCACTTAACAAATGTCTCACATATCAACAAAAATTTTGGTCATAGTCTGTCAGATGATGTCCATGTTTTAAGTTTTATTTGGCTTGTTTTGAAGCCTTAACAATGACGAAATTATTAGATTGACAAACCAAATAAGTTATTCTCCTGCTTTATTTTGGAAATATGGCACTTTCTTATGTGGATCCTTGTTTTGCCCATCCAGGTTATTTTCTGTCTTTCTCTGTCTGAAGGTGCAAGGATTTGCACTATCAAAGAATAATCTGACACTGGGGTGAACAAATATCTTCTTACTTCACTGTATCATTTACCTTGAGATAGGCATTTTGGGGAGAATAGACCCTAAAGTAAGGGACTTTGATCATTTCTGTTTTAACTTCCATGAAATGTTCTTGGACCAGAAAATTTAGGCAACCCAAAGTCCTGAGTCCTTCCCATCCCTGTCACCTATAAAGAAAGAGCAATGCTATAGACTAACAGAAAATTGATGAAGATAACCTTGAAACTTCATGGGATGGATGGGTAGAAAGATGGATGGATGGATGGATGGATGTATAGATGGATGGGCAGAGAGAAAGTGTGAGACAGAGATTCAGTACTTATAGAATATAAATATAAATAAAATGTAAATGAATTGTAATGAAACCAGCAGCACTCTCAATTTCATTGAATGAGCTTTGGTTAGAACTTTAGAGCAACAGAAATAAATTCACATCATCATAATTTATAGTTATCTTTACTGCATCTCAGATGGAGATTCCAAATAACAGCCCTTCTTCTGAATCAAATGACTCAAGTTGTTTGCAAAGCTCTTTGTGTTACTCGGGTTTGGAGAATGACAGCTTGTTGTATAGCAGTTAACAGGAAAGTTGGCACATTCTTCTTTTAACAATTTAGCCTCAGGATATTTGGAACAATGCCCAATATAGTTGCTGCAGTTGCTGTTACTTTTTCCTCTTTCTAGACACTTTGAATGGGAAGATTTTGGACCGAATTAGAGCTACCCTCCTGGTAGCGTTGATGACAATAATATGATGGAGTGGGAAAGAACTTTAGTGGACATCTAATCCAACCTTTGTTCAGGGCAAGATGCACTACAGGATATCTTGAATATCCAGCTTTGTTTGAAGAGCTCTAGAACAGGGGTGTCAAACTCAAGGCTCGTGAGTCAGATCCAGCCCGCAATGTGATCCAGCCGGCAGGGCTGTCCCAGTCTACCTGCATTGATTTGGCTTCATCTACTCATGTCACTTTGGCCCAGTCTACCCAATGCAAAGAGGAAAGATCAGGCAAATGTAGCTTCAGCCTGGTCTGCCCAATTAGGCCAATGTGGCTTCGTCCTGGTCTACTCAATGTGAAGAGAAAACATGCCAGCAGTTTGGGGAAGTGACGTCAAACTGGCTGTACCCACCTAGTCAACCACAACCACCCAGTCAGCCATGCTCCTCTCCCCAGCCCCTGATGCAGCCCTCAATGAAATTGAGTTTGACACCCCTGCTCTAGAATAGTTTTTAAAAAACTTTGTTTGAAGACTTCTAGAATAATAATAATAAAAAAAGCTTATTTCAGGAGATGGCCTGTTCCACTGGCCAAAAGCTCACCTTGTCAAACAGTTCCTCCTGATATATCCTCCTTAAAAAAAAAAGATGTTGAATAACCATTTGTCTGAAGTGGTGTAGGATTTCCTGCCTAAGCAGGGATTGGACTAGAAGACCTCCAAGGTCCCTTCCAACTCTGTTATTCTATTCTATTCTGTTCTACTCTGTTCTGTTCTATTCTGTTCCTTCCCTCTATTCTATTCTATTCTATTCTATATAGCCTCAATCTCTTTCCTTATAGCTTTAATCATGGGTTCTGGACCTGCCCTTTGGTAGGCAATAAAGCCCACTGCCTCTAATTTTTGACCCTTTAAGCCCTCTTTTTGATACAGGTTGTCCTCAATTTACAACCAGTCATTTAGTGACCATTCTAAGTTTTAATAGCAATGAAAAAAGTGGCTTACAACCAGTCATTACATTTGTGACCATTATAGCATTACGTGATCAAAATTCAGGTGCATGGCAACTTGCATCTATTTGCCACAGTTGCAGTATCCCAGGGACACATGACACCATTTGTGATTTTCCTAGCCAGTTTCCAACAAGCAAAGTCAAGAGGGGTAGCCAGATTTACTTAATGATCCTTTAAATCACTTAACTAGTACAATGATTCACTTAACAATCTTGGCCAAACAGGAAATAAAATCAAGTAAGATTTTATTTAACAACTGTCTTGCTTAGCAATGGAAATTCAGGTTCTAATTAGAGCCATCGGTTGAGGACTACCTATACTTCAATTGGAAGTAGATCCACTGGAGCTATTTTGGGGTGTTATCAATTTTGAGGCTATTTCACAGATCATATTCCTTACCACTTTATTAAAAATAAAAATAATGTATGGGAACCTTCCAGTTAGAAGTACCTGAGTTAACCATTCTTGCAAAAGTCATGAAAATATCAATAACATATTGATTACTTTTCTTGTTTTTCTCTTCTTCTTCTTCTTCTTCTTCTTCTTCTCTTCTTTCTTCTTCTTCTTCTTCTTCTTCTTTCTTCTTCTTCTTTCTTCTTTTTTCTCCTCCTCCTCCTCCTCCTCCTCCTTTTCCTCCTCCTCTTTTCCTCCTCCTCCTCCTCCTCCTTCTCCTTCTCTTCTTTCTCTTCCTCTTCCTCTTCCTCCTCCTCTTCATCCATTTTTGCAAAGCAAATCATCAAAACTCTTTTTCCCTCAATATCCTCAAAAAAGCCAAGGATTTCCTTATGAATGAAGTAATGCTCTGGATGTGCTACTTTGAAATTCGAAACTGCAATGCTCGGCACATTTTCAAAGAAGTGTAAATCCCATCATGTGCAAGCACTTACTTGTGAAAAAAGCAGGTGTGCAATTGATCAGCTATTATCATGACCTCTACAATCCCTCAAAGCCTGAGAGGAAGTTATTTGTCAGATTTGAGGATAAGCAGCCAGAGGTGAGTGAGTTCACTTGCAACCCACATTCCTCTGTTAGAAAAAAAAAGGGCAGTTCAGTCTTCCAGTTTTCAAGGCTCGGCAGCAGCAGCAATCCGCGATTGTGCACGGTTTCTACTGCGCTCGCCGCTGGAGTGCCCCGAGCCAACCGGCTTTGGGGCTATAGCTACTCCATAGAGGTAGCTGAAGACAGGGTAGACCTAGCAGGGGTCAGGGGGAGTTGCACCCCCTGTCCTCAGCTGGCTTAACTCCCTTTTCTGAAAGCAGTAGAGCAGTGTCAAGAAATGGCTGCCACAAAGAAGCTTTTCATCTGGAAAAGAATGTGCAGAGAGGAAAGCCTGAGAAGTGAAGTTTTTGGCTCGAGCCGGGAGGAGAAGCTAGCATCCAAGATATCCTGGAATTTAAATTTTGAAAAAAGATACATCGTTCCCGATAGGAAAGATCTAGAAGCAGCGAAGTGAAAGTGAAAGGGAAAGTTTGTTTTGCTTCAACTCCGCCTTTCCTTACGGTGACAGCAGATGAATGAGAAATTGGAAAAACCCACTTTTGGGCATCAGCAGGTAATCAATACTGGAAAATTAAAGCCTCAAGGGGACAATAAAGATTTCTGAACCAGTGAAAAAAAATAATTTTTTTATGCTGGTACAGTGGGAAGAGAGGATAAGAAATTAAGAACTTTAAGGGTTTCGGCCTGGAGGAGACTATTGGAATTTAAAATAGATTAGAACAAACAATCATAACAAGACTTCAAAAAGACAATTTTATATTGGAAGCTTTGTAACTGACATTTACGAACCCCAGGGAAGGAAAGTGAAGAAAAAGAAGAAAGTGTTAATGAAATAGACTGTTGTAATTTGGACTGTTAGGGTGACTTTGGGACTTTTGAAATTCTATTTGAATGATTAAATATTTGGGTTGTTTAAAGTTTTTTTTTATGCATGGCATTATTTGTGGATGAACTGAAAACTGGAATTTATAAATATAAAGAAGAGGAAAGGAGGGAAGGGTTCTTTGGCTCGCATTTTTCATTTTTAGAAATGGTGATTTCTACGTATAGAGAAACTACAAGACAAAAGATTGGGGATGAAGAAGAAGCACTCTTCAAATACAGACCAACATTATCTGGGAAGAAAAGGCGAAAGGGGGGGGGAAAAGAGAATGGTAAGAATTTAAGACTTAAAAAACAACCAAAAAGGGAAAAATAAAAGTGAAAAGTGGACACAATGTCAAGAAAGCAACAGAAAAGATAACACAGAAGAGGGTAGAGATAGAAAGGGGGGTAAAAAGGGTAGAAGTGAGAGAAGCAAGGGAGGATGGGAAGGGAAGAGAAGCTATAAGGTCTTGAAACAAGAGATGGTAAACAAACAGGACTTATTTAGAGATAATGGGTAAAATAATAACTGAAAAAGAGATTCAGCAAAAAGTACATAAGATTGTATTGTTTGTACTTTGTATTAGGAATAATGTGTAGAAAATTTGGAACAAACATATGATTAAAAATGAGGATAAAATATTCAACGCGAAGTTTAGTGAAAGTTTCTTTTTTTTTTTAAAGGAGAATAAATGAAAATGAAATATGAGAGAGATTGAAGAGGAAGGGAACATTTTAATTAACATAAATGTTTTAAAATATAAGTGAAAATGAGGGGAAAGGTAACTACGCAAAATTTACTAAGCTGTTACCCATAGGAACATGGATAACGCTATTTTGGAAAAGGAATGTGTAAAAATGTTTACAGATTTATGATAGTAAAGCACAGAAAAGAGGAATACAAGAAGAGGAATATAAGATGAAGATTGAATAAGTTTGTAAATAAACAGGACTATTTATGAAGATAATGGGTAATAAATATAAACTGAAAACGAGATGCTTATAAAAATATATGAGACTGTATTGTTGTAATTTCGCTACTTAGAAGATAATGTTAGAATAAATTTTGGAACAACATATGATTAAAAATGGGATAAAATAATTCAATGTAGTGGAAATTAGTGAAATATTCACCTAAAAAGATTAGTGGAAAAATCTTTTGCCTTTGAAAAAATAAATGAAATGAAATATGAGAGAATTGAATTAAGAAGGAATGGGAATATTTTAATTACATAAGTCTTAAAAATATAAGTGAAGTGGGGGGAGAGCAACTACGGTAAAATTTGACTAAGTGTTCCCATAGAAAAAAAAAAAGCAATGAATTATACTTGAAAAGGGGAAGTAATATAAAATGTTTAGAGATTTAAATTGAATATTAATTAATGATAGAGTTCAGATTGGTATGGATTGTTGTTGTGATTACTACTTATATATTTACTAATTTTTTCTTTTTCTTAGAATATAGTGTTTAGCTTTAGAATGTACTAAGCAGATCCGTAGGATGAAAGTTATGTATTATTTTAAGTGTCAAATTTTGGGGAAAGATATAAAGGCGTCATCCCTCAATCAGTGATTACAGGAAATTTTGTGTTTTGGAGGAACGAGTAATAGACAGGCTTGAAACAGGACAACAAAGATATAACTAAAATGATTGTAATAGAGATGAAATAAATAAAATAGAATTAAGAGAGTGAAAAGAGGGAGAGCTATATAGTGAAAATGTTAGAGATGGTAATGAAGATATGGAAGAGTGTATAAAAGTGAGCATGAACTTGAATTTATGTCTGTACGAAGAGATGTAACCGGGATCAAGCTGCTTTTCAAAAAAGATGTTTATGTTTTTATGTTTATGTAATTTTGTTTTTGTATATGTTTGTCTTTTAAAAATCAATAAAATTTTTGGAAAAAAAAAAAGAAAAAAAGGGCAGTTCCAAAAAGCTAAATAAATAAAATCCCATAAAAATGCATGTCCTTGATGTGTTTTTTGCCACTGTTTTTTTTTCCTTTGCTGGTTTGTGGAACAAGTTTATATCTTTGTTTGTTGCCCAGATGACCTTTGATAGATGAGTAGCCATTTAGATTGGATTAATAAACATATAAATCAGCATGGAGGCTCTATGGCTCTCTAGAGGAATATCATTCCAGAAGGCAGACACTGTGACAGAGAAGACAGACTTCCTGGGTTCTGATAGATAGTCTTGTTTAACCAAGGTGACCTGAAGATCATCTACAGTGTCTGATCTTACTGGATCGGCAGAAACCATGATAGAAGTTCTAATGTATTTGACAGTAAGATTTAGGGTAAAAAGAAGAATGAATAATTGCATACTCAGACTCATCCATCCATATATCCTTTGAGGTAAGGCCTGCCTGTTTTCCAGGAGCTATGTTTGCCTCTGAAGAGTCAAAAGTGACCCATGGACCTATAAAAAACAGATAGACAAACACTGAGTGCCTGCAATGACCATTCCAGGTTGGGGAGAAGGTCTACCTCTCCACAGAATATCTAGGTGAAAACTCCCTAGCAAGAAACTGGGGCTGAAACTTATGGGGCCATTCCCCATAGTAAAGATTATCAACCCAGTCATGGTGCAATTGAATTTGCCCTGATTGCTAGGGAAGATACACCATTCCATCGTAACCTCTTAAAACCCATGGTCATGACCCTTGAATAGATTGGAACAGGATAGGGCAGCAATGGGTCCTTGGTGCTCTCTGAACTTGATTGCTTTCTTGCAGATATTTCTTACCCAAACTAGATAACATCTTCAGTGCTGGTCTTTCATATCAGTTATCCATTTAGCCTACATACATTCATTCATACCCATTCATTCATACCCATTCATACATTCATTCATACCCATACATTCATACCCATTCTTTCTCCAACCCTTTTCTTGTTTTATCATGCACCTTTCTAAGTGCCATATTCCATGCTATTCACCAAAGTTTGATGCATCTCCTGTGGATTGTGGGTGTTCCATCACTGGGGATTTTCCTGAGTTACTGATTTCTTATTTCCATCGAAGAAAACAGGCAGACGTATGCACCAACACATTGACATTTTTGCTTCTTGTAACAGACATTCATTGCTAGCAGCCGACAGATCTCTTACTACAGTATGTTTGATTGCAGGTGAGGATCTGTCTGATCATTTTCCTGTTCCTTTATGAACTTCATACTAACTGAAAGAATATTTCATGGCCCATTCCCTAAAATGAAACAATATACATGATTATGATGAAGATGAAAAAGAAGAAGAAGAAAATAGATAGGTTTGTGTTTGTGTGTGTGTGTGAGAGAGAGAGAGAGAGAGTGTGTGTGTGTGTGAGAGAGAGGGGGGGGAGACAGGTAGGCAGATAGACAGACAGGCAGACAGACAGACAGGCAGACGGACAGACAGACAGACAGGCAGGCAGACAGATGAATAGGATTCAGAGGGACTCAAGGCATTTCAGAATAACAATAATAAAAGAGAACAATCCAGTCTAAACTAACTATTATCTAAGTATCACCATCAATGAAACTCTTGATGGAACAAAAATATTTGCATGACTTAAATCAATTTCCTCATATTTAGTAAACATTCTAGGAAGTTATTCATTTATTGTCATTTTTCATTTTTAATGTATTTTTATGTATCTGCAAGTGTTCACCCCACTTTCCTCTTCAGATACAGCTTCCTTAATATTTCAGACACTATTTTTAAAATCCATGAACCTTGTTGTATGTTACAGTCTAACATTTGCCTCAACTCTTTTGTGTTTGCATCCAGCAACTTGGCATCATCTGCATAAATTCTATGTACTTTCACATTTCCAAACAGCAAACCTTGAACATCACCACAATCACTCCATAACTTTTGACTCCTAAATATGTAAAGCCACCACATGACATCACCCATCTTTGTCTTACTTCCATTCAACTCTTTGCTAAGTGTTCCATTTATTCTCCCACTTGCTTTACTTTCATCATATATTGTGAAAGAATGTAGATTTGGCCTTGGGAAAAGGAAACAGGAAAGTGCCATTAAAGGAGGAGGACAGTAGAAGAAAATAGAGAAAGAAAGTGAAAATAGCCTTGATAGGCTTTCAGAATTTGGTTATTCTATCTTGCCAACTATGAAGAATATTCCTTTTGTGCCTCTTTCTTGACCCTGGTGACATTCAATAACTAGTTGAAGATGATAGATAGATAGATAGATAGATAGATAGATAGATAGATAGATAGATAGATAGATAGATAGATAGATAGACAGACAGACANGACAGACAGACAGACAGACAGACAGACAGACAGACAGACAGACAGACAGACAGACAGACAGACAGACAGACAGATTACAGACAAATAGGCAGATAATATATATTATAGTTTTACTTTTACATCTAAGTTTTAAGACAGTGGGTACAGGGTAAAGTTAGACAAGTCCAGTAGGGTCAAGGTTTGTGGAAAGTAAAAAACAACAAATATTTAATGTCTCATTATCTCTCTGGCCTGCTAGATCCAAAGAAACCATTCCCGGCCCCTCAAAAAACCCTCATATTAAGAGGAGCTGTCACTACTGATCATGTTGACTTGTTGCAATGGAGAAGTGCAGAAACTAGTTTGAAAATCTGACGTTCATTCTCCCTTTGTACTGATTGCACATTAATGCCATATATACCACTAGGCGAGTTGCTCTCTGAAATGCCCGTTAAATCATGTCCTTTTGGAGAGAACCGTCAGAGTGAAGAATGGGAAAATAAAAATATGTGCCTTAATGTTATTTTTCATTTCTATTGCTTCTGCACGACCTAGTCTAGTTCTAAATTAAAATGGCTGTTTCCCCTTTTGATTCTGGGCTCGGATTTTTTGAAAAGGCTACCAGGCCTTTGCAAGAATTAGATTTGTCTACATAATTAGACTTTTTATTATCAAATATTAAAAATAATGCATGACATAAAAGACTAATTCTTTGACTGATATAATTGATATTGTATTTATCTGCTCAAAAAGCATTTTTATGTATATTAATGTTATATTTAATTATTATACACTTATTAAATACCATTTTATACGAATTTGATTGCTAAAATTGTTCCAAATATCTGCACAGTCGATAGATTCTCCTTCCCTGGATATCTTCAAGCAGAAATTGAAGGAGAATATGTTGGAGGGAAGAGATTTTACTTTCCTGGAAAATTTTTATTCATTCCATATTTCAAACAAAATCAGCTTGGTCTTCAGCTGAAAAGCAGGATGGAAATATTATCTGGATTTTGAGTTTTTTAAAAAATATGTTATAATGTACAAATTGTGTGTGAAGAAAAGCACACTTTACGATGCACATACAAATGCATAGTTTGAAAGACAAAGGCAGAGAGAGGTTCATTACATATTTAAATACAAATTTATATATAAATGCTTTAAAAACACAACTAAAATGACGTGGGAAAATACCCGAACAAACCTGAATACCATACATGTAAGTACCCGGCGAAAACTTAAGAAAACATATTTAGGTATATATATAGTATTCAGCTTCGTTCGGGTATTTTCCCACGTCATTATAGTTGTGCTTTTAAAGTTGCAGCAACGTTTCGGCAGAATGTCATCTGCCATCATCAGACTTCTGTATTGTATTGTACAATACAGAATAAACCCATAAACACAGACCCAACCACATATCTGGAAAAATTAACCAAGAAGAAAATTATAACCAGCCATAGAAATCCAACAGACGCATCATCCCAAGAGACAAAATTTCCTCATGCCTCCAAACTTAATCGGCCTCCCCAAAAACTACACAAAGAAGTGATAACCTCTCAGACCGTAAAGTCAGCTCCATAGGAGACACCACTACAAACCTAGCTAACAACTTAGCAAACAACTACAGCCATGCTGGAACCGCAGTTCATATGGTACAATAATTCTAGTTACCACTTCTTAGAACATGATCAAAGATCTACACACGTGAAGAAAGAGATGTGCTTGTAAGTTTCGATGTGGTTCACTATTCACTCAGTCCTGATAAAAGAAACTATTGAAATCATCAAAATAAATATCCCACCAGCTAAACACCTCATTGGAGAACAGAACACTGTTTAACTAACATATATTTCACATACCAAAGGACAAAGATCAAGTAATTTGAGAGAACCCCACTGTCACTCGTCATTGCAAACCTGTTCATGGAAGAATTCGAATCCAGACGCCCTGCTAATGCCACCCACAAACCCAAACTATGGTTAAATAATCAGACACATTTGGTGATTTGGCCCATGCGAAAAGAAAACCTAAACAATTTCTAACACACCTAAACAGACAATCCCAAAATCAAGTTCACCATGGAAACAATGATAATAAACAAACAACTACTTCCTAGATTGTACTAATTACAAAAGACAAGCTGGCACACTAGGACACACGTATACCAAGAAAACAACACCGAAACCGCTTACCTCAGCGCCCAATCCCACATTCACCAGGCACAGATAAATTTGTTAGCCAACAACTAATCACCAGAACCACAACGCCGCGGCAGACAAGACCATATAAAGACTGCACTATGCACCCTCCGACTAATAGTATGACAGCCAACAGGCTTCCTTACCAAACAAAACATAGCTTGATCCACAAAACAACAACTAAAGCATAATACAGACGAGAAGATTCAACAACGTATGGAACAGCTGTCCTGCCCCTAATAGAGGTATTACAGACAAATCAGTAAGATACTACACAAGCATCACATCAAGACTGCCTTCAAAACAGACAAAAAATAGAGCCCATCCTTAAAACGCCCAAAGTAAAATTGACCTGGAAAACGCAGTACTATACGAACGTTCCCTGTGCATCATTGCCCGGCAACATACCATTGGAATCTAATTGAAGAGATAGTTACCCGCCCTGAAATGAACAACAAAAATGTCAGTTAAAAACAGCTGGAAAGCACCTCGCTCACAGTCATACACATGAAACGCAGTCAAACACTTCAATTTCAATTGGCACTAGAAACCCTAGCCACTACAGAACCCGGCCACAGAATCATCAGAGAAGCGCCATAGAGATTGAAAAAGACCTAAAGTCATGAAATTAGAAGAGATGATTCCACCAGACTGTTCAGTCATCTTGGAAAGCCTGCACTCTCAAATAGAAAGTTCTCCACACCCAAGCCAGACAAACACTGGCACAACAGATCCCTCTGATAACTTCCAAGCTCAAACACCACCCAACCAGGCACCCAGATGAAACACTAGCTTTCCTAATAGGATAATAGCCGTCCTTTCAGGCAAAGCCAAAGCTGCCACTGAAGCTCCATACGGAATACAGTGTGCCAGCCAATCAAAGCACCAAAAACGACAGAGAAAACAGAACACACAATCAATACAAACTCCAAAGAAACAATAACACAGATCAAGAAAATCCCAACAATCAGGATGTTAAAAAACCATCCTGCGCGCAGCAATAGGTAGCCTCAAAATTTAAAACTAATGGCTGTGATAGCCTGACACACACGAACTCAATACCGAAGCCCTGATGAATGGCAGATGAGATTCTGCGAGATTCTGCTGAAACGTTGCTACAACTTTAAAAGCACTACAATGACGTGGGATAATACCCGAAGGAAGCTATATATATCAGAATAATGAAAGTGAAAATTGTAGATTTGTCTTTTATAAGTGGATTTGGGGGTTGGGGGGAATCCAACACCTCAGAAAATGAAAAAAATAAAGAAACCTAGAAGAAATATACTTCCACATTGTTGCCAGGAAAACTACAGTATATAAATGTGTTATAGCCCTAGGAATCAAGTTTCATGAGAAGGACAGTTAAAGAAAACAAGAAAAAATGACATCAAAGATGCATTATTGATTTATTGATCAATGATTTATTTTGAAATGATTCCTCTAACTGAGGATTTGCTGCACCAGCAAATAAATGATTGGAGTAAATGGCCTTCTGGGAAGTAGACTAATTCAGTGTGTCCTAACCTTGAGAACTTTAAGATGCAGAAACTTCAACTCACAGAATTCCTCAGCCAGCTGGCTGAGGAATTCTGGGAATTGAAGCCCCTATATCTTAATGTTGCCAAGTCAACCAACACTTGTATGCCTTTAAATCAGTCCTGAAAATACTTATAATAGCACTGCCCACACATTGAGAAATAAACTGAAGAGTAGAGTAGAGTAGAGTAGAGTAGAGTAGAGTAGAATAGAATAGAACAGAACAGAACAGAACAGAACAGAACAGAACAGANGAATAGAATAGAATAGAATAGAATAGAATAGAATAGAATAGCAGAATTTGAATGGACCTTATAACATTTCACAGAAATGGTTGTCCAGTCTCTTCTTGAAAACCTGCAGTGTTGGAGCATCCATAACTTCTGGAGAAAAGTTGTTCCACTGATTAATTGTTCTATGTTTCAGGAAATTCCTCCTTAGTTCTAGGTTTGCTTCTCTCCTTGATTAGTTTCCATCCGTTGTTTCTTGTCCTGCCCTCAGGTGCTTTGGAGAATAGCTTGACCCCCTTTTCTTTGTGGCAGCCCCTTAGATACTTTCTCCTAGCCTTTCTGATTCTATCCCATCTTTACACACTCATTTACTTGTATATCTTTCTTCCTATGATGTCCTGATGGGTAAACTATTTCACTTGATGCCTTTTAGACAATCCCGGGTTTAACTATTTTCCTCTCCATTGACAAAATCTAAGTAGGAAAATCTCAGAGTTAAAATCCATCTTTCAGGCAGCATTTAAATTTTCTTGAGCCCAGTCGCTCCTAAGCCGTATCACAATACATCCAAAGGGAAACACCTCTCTCCTATTTTCTCCACTACAAATAAATAAACAAACAAACACTCCAAAAGTTCTTCATTACAATCAAACATTTGCTTCTTATCCTTCTATGCTGATTTAAAGCAGATCATATAGTCATCTAGATTCCATATGAAAAGGGATAGAGGGAAGTTATTCTGTATTGTTCCATCTTTTCTCAGCAAAAATCTCTTGCATTGTCATCCAAGCAGTGACCAGGGAAAAACAACAGCACCATCTAGAGGGTATATGACAAACTCTTTCCAAACAAAGGACTTTTACAAAAGAGAGCATCCAAAAATTGTCTTGCTGGATCATTCATTCCTTTACACACAAAAGCAGGGGGGAAATGCATGACACTGTTTTCTCTTATACGATATTCATACTCTGTACTATTTCTCTCTGGAAAGTGGGCAGAGAAGAACAACAAAGATAAAGGGTCTGGAAGCTAAATCGTACAACAAACGGTTGAGGGAGCTAGGTATGTCTAGAATGTTTAGAATAGAATAGAGCTGGGAGGGATCTTGGAGGTCTTCTAGTCCAGCCCCCCTGCTCAAGCAGGAGAACCTATACCATCTCAGACAAGTGACTATCCAGTCTCTTCCCAAAGGTGCTTTTTTTCAAGCAGCAACTGAATTTTCTGTTTTTTCTTTGAAGACAGTTCGCTTCTCATCCAAGAAGCTCTGGCTGGATGGTGGGAAATGGAAGGATTTAAACTCCTTGCAGATAGCTGGTCATTTGCATTCTTTTAGTGGGTCATTAAGGCCACCTGGAGGTTTATCTATGTCATCAGAGTCACCTGAGTGGTGCAAATGGGTGTGGAGCCTTCTTAGAACTATTGAAAGGACTATGTTGTAGATTGGAGAAAGATAATGTTGTATCCCTCCCCTTTTGTTGAGAGAGGGCTGTTCAGTTTTGACATAGACTGACTTCTTTAACCCCTCTTTCAAACCAGCAATCCTCTCTGTCTAAAATATGGAGTTTGTTGTCTTCAGAAGAATGCCCTCTGTCTTTTAAATACCAATGGACTGCTGAACCTTGTCCTGATGGGTTTGTTCTCCTATATCGTGCCATGCATTTATGAAGTGGGTTGCTTTGTTTTCCCCATATACAGATCTGCATATGGTTCACTGCATTGTACTGCATATCCCACATTGTTCAGTTTCTCTCTGGGTGTTTCATCCTTGGGATGGACAAACTTCTGCTTTAGTGCATTGTTGGGTTTGAAGTGGGCACATATGTTATGTTGGCTGAAGATCCTCCTAAGCTTTTTCGTTCTGCCTGCAACATATAGAATGACAACATTGCTTCGTTTATGGTCATTGTCTGTTATAGAGGAGCTCCTGTAGGCTCTTTTTTGAGATTTGATGAAGGCCGGGCTTGAAATTTTGGGCTTGGACAATCTGGAACTGCACCGCCTGTGGTTGGACCAAGCACAGTACACAAAATTGTCTGCTACAATATCTTGCCTGTCAATGACTTCTTCAGCTTCAATCACAACAATACATGTGCAAACAACCAATACAAACTCAAGGCAAACTGCTTCAAACTCGATTGCAGAAAATACAACTTCAGTGGTCAATGCCTGGAACACCCAACCAACTCCATTGTTACAGCCTCAACCTTTCACAGCTTCAACCTGTCTACCGTGGACCTCACCCCTTTCCTAAGAGGTCCTTAAAGGGGGCGTGCATAAGGGCACCAGCGTGCCTACCGTCCTTGTCTTACTGTCCCCATTTACTTCCTTTGTTCATGTTTATGTTCATACCTATACTTGTTATCTTGCACATGTTTGACAAACAAACCAATCAATCAATCAATAAATAAATAGCCACACATTCTGAGGGTTTGATTGATTCTTTTTCTTTCCCATTTTTGCTGGTAGCAGGCCTTCAGCTCGGATAAGAGGTCTGGTGGCCTAGAGGTGGAGCTCTCGCCTCACAATCAGGAGGCTGTGAGTTCATAGGTAATATTTGGAATAGGACTCTCCTGCTTGTGCAGGGGGTTGGACTAGGTGACCTCCAAGGTCCCTTCCAACTCTGTTATTCTATGAGATCATATCCAGATTATTCTATGTAAGGTTCTGATGACTCCCATTTTGTGCTACAGTGGGTGGTGGGAATGAAAATGTAAATATTTATCTGTGTGAGTGGGTTTTCTGTAAATTTCAAGGCTAAGGGTTCTGTCTTTCTTAATGTGTACTGAACAGTCCAGGAAGGCTACATTATTTTCCTTAACATCTTCCCTTGTGAATTTGACATATCTGTCCACAGAGTTGATATGTTTGGTGAAAGCTTCTAATTCCTGTGTTTTAATCTTGACCCAAGTATCATCCACATAACTATACCAGTGAGTGGGTGAAACTCCTGTGAAGAAGTCTAGAACTTTGGTTTCTACCTCTTCCATGTACAGATTGGCTACAATGGGGGACACCAGTGAACCCATGGTACAGCCATGTTTTTGTCTGTAGAAACCTTCATTGTATTTAAAATAGGTAGTGGTCAAGCCGAGGTCCAGCATGGCACATTTGTGTTCTGGGCTGAGATTGGTTCTATCATCTCAGGTTCTGTCTTGTAACAGTCATTTTTTTCACTACCATAACAACTTCAGTAGCTGGAATGCAGGTGAAGAGAGAATTCACATCATAGGAAACCATGGTCTCATCTGGGTCCAGTTTTAATTTCCAAACTTTGCTGGTAAAATCCTGTGAATTGTTGATGTGATGGGTAGTATTGCCAACTAGAGGAGTTAATAAGATGGTGAGATGTTGTGCAATGTTGTACATGACAGAGTTGATGCTGTTGACAATTGGTCTTTGTGAAGTTCCCTCTTTGTGGATTTTGGGGAGTCCATATATGCATGGGGTAGCTTCCCCAGGGTAAAGACAGTAATACTGTGGCTTGCTGATGTCATTGCTCTTCAGTAGGTGTTGCAAGAAATCAGATAACTTTTTCTTGTAACTGTTGGTAGGGTCTCTCTTCAGAGTCTCATAGGTAGTAGTGTTCTTCAGAAGATTGTTCATCTTGGCCTTGTAGTCATCTGTATTTAGGATGACTGCGCACTTTCTTTATCAGCTGGTAGGATGGTGATGTTTGAGTCTCTTCCTAGAGATGTCACTGCTCTCCTTTCTTGAATTGTGAGATTAGAAGATGGTGTTTTGGCACTGGTGAGGGCTGCAGTTACCTTCCTCCTTAATTGTTCTGGTTCTGGTTCTGGTAATTTATTGTTCCTGGATGGATTAGGATGGATTAATTAAATTAATTGATATAATCTCAATATGCTCTTCTTCATTGGCTTCAATGCATTCTTTTCCCACAAATTAACAAGTGGTCAGTTCAACTCATTTATTGCTACCCTAAAAGTACACTAACTCTGTTTCCTTAACAGTCTTTATTTCTTTGTTTCTTTGGCAAGTAAAGGTGGCATCAATTGTACCACCAGTGTACAAAGATCAGCTGCTGAACATTGCCGATATGATCCCAGGGCCACTCTGTGCGGCAAAATAGCTTGTTGGGAGGCTGTGTGTGACCAGAGGTTGCTGGTTGTCCATGCCTGTGTTACAGAGTACCTGTTTTACATATTTTAATTTTTTATCTGGAAAACAAAGGATATGTAAGATGTATCACCATAATTCATAGTTTACCTGGTCATAGAAAAATTACTGTATTCCCAACTTCTTTCTCATTCTTCTTTCCCATTCTTGTAATATTGTCCCATAATATTCTTATAATATTGTCATCATTTCTAATATCATCTTACCCACTGAAGTGTTTTAAAGATATATATTCCAAAAGAAATGAGATGAAAGCATCAATATTTTTAATCATCTCAAAGGTGTTTTTTCAAAAGGCTACTGGACTATTTTTTTTTTTACCTTGAGGAAGAAAAAGATAAGATGTTTCACTTCTCATTCAAGAAGCTTCATTGGTTTTGGCTAGATTATTGGAAGCGGGTAGAAGGATGAGTTATGACAGGATATTTGGGATGGTGGTGGAAGGATTATATTTCTTCTCAATCATCTGGTTATCCCACAGATGCTTTTTCTGGAAGCAACTGGACTTGCTTGTTTCTTCTTTTGAGGATGTTTCGCTTCTCATCCAAGAAGCTTCTCCAGATCTGATAGGATAGTGGGGAATGGAAGTTACATTCCTTCCATTCCCCACTATCCTGTCAGAGCTGTAGAAGCTTCTGGGATGAGAAGCAAAATGTCTTCAAAAGAAAAAAACCAGAAAGTCCAGTTGCCTCCAGAAAAAGAACCTTTGGGATAACCATGGCCCGGATGACTGAGAATCTCTACAGACTTTCAGGCATCTGGTTGTTAGCACTGTCTCTGAGAGCCATTGAGGCCACTTGGGAGTTTAACTGTACCCTCAGGGTCACCTGAATCAGAGTGCAAATGGGTGTGGAATCTTTTTGGGACTGCTGAAAGTGCTATGCTGTAGACAGGAGGTAGATGGTGTCGTATTCCCCCTCCTTCTGTTGAGGGAGGGCTGCTCTACCCCTTTTTCAAACCAATGGTCCTCTCTACCTCCAGATAGAGATTCAGCTGACCCTAAGAGCAGAGATAAACCCCCATGTGGCCTCAATGGCTCTCAGAGATAGTACTAATAACCAGATGACTGCGAAGAAATGTAATCCTTCCACCCATACCCACATCCTGTTAGAACTAATCCTTCCATTCCTACACACACACAAACACAAACACACCATCCAATGATGAGCTTCTTGAATGAGAAGTGAAGAGTCTTCTTTTTCCTCAAGGGAAAAAAAATCAAAGCCCAGCTGTCTTTTCGAAAAGCACTTTTGAGACAACTGTGACCTGGATGACTGAGAATTTTTACAGGCATTTTTTTAGTCCTATGATCTAAAACAGATCTTGTTTCTGACTTTACACTAACAAAAAGTTACTTTTAATCTCTCCAGTGTGTAATCAATTTATGATTCTTTCCTCTATCAGCATCCTCCTATTCTCTGCATGTCTTCTGGTTAGATGTCTTTCATCAGCAAGAGCAGAGTTCAAACCAAATCTTTACAAGATGCAACCATGAAGGAGGAAAAGAAATCTGGGGATATACAGTTGATGTGTGCAGACTGTTAAATCATCCCAACTGTTTCCTGAGTGGCAGGTTTATGTATTCAGTTCAGCAGTAAAAGCTACACACACACTTTGTTTTCTTTAAATCTATATGCAGAGTGACGTGGATGGTAAATAATGCATGGCAGTCAAAGTTGCTTAAACACACACAAAGATAAATGGGCATTTGAAACAAACATTTTCGTCCATGGAGTTCCTGAAGTTCATTATGTCTTGGTTTGAACGGCAATTGCTGCTAAGCCCAAACATGTAAATATATGGACCTTCCCTTAAATCAAACTGAAAAATAAATGTGTTGAATATCATAATTTTAAGAGCATCTGGTAGTTTGGTGCAAAATGCAGCAGCCCACATGGTTTTGTGCGGGCCTCAGCATGCACATGTATCACCTCTCCTGCGGGAGCTGCATTGGTTGCTGATTTGCTTCCCAGTGCAATTCAAGGTTCTGGCTGTCACTTTTAAAGCCCTTCATGGCTTGGGGCCAGATAATATGAGGGACCATCTCTTGTTGGTCACATCTACCTGAGCCATCAGAGTGGAGAGGCAAGGAACATTGTGGGTCCCATCCCCTAGGGAGATAAATCTGGTTTGACCCAGAAGAAGGTCCTTCTCCATGATGGCTCCTTCTCTCTGGAACATCATTCCCCCAGATATTAGAATGGCTCCCACTCTAACACTCTTCCAGAAGGGGCTGAAAACCTGGTTTTGCCAGTGGGCCTGGGGAACCCAGAGCAAGATGTAGCCCATTAAATGGCTCATATTATGTGTTGTCGCCAGGGCAGGGGGGGTTATTTTATTACATATGATTCTCTCTTTTATTATGTTTATTGTTTTTATATGATGTTTTAATATTCTTGTAAACCACCTTGAGTCGCCATGTGCAAATAGATGGCAATATAAATTTAATAAATAAACAAACAAATGAATGTATGAATGAATGAATGAATGAATGAATGAATGAATGAATGAATGAATGAATAATTTGACATATAGAATACCATGCTAGGCTAATGTAGGGTTGGTTTCTTGGTAGTTCAGCATGGTTTAGAGAACATAGCCATCCTCTTCTGTAAGCCAAGCTGTCATGTTAAAGCATAAGTTGGCTTGTTTATTTTTGCACTGCATGTCATGTGAGCATATATATTGTACTCTTTGCTCTTAGAACATGGAGCTTTATTCATGCAGCTGCTGGTGCTTATTCCGCTGGTGCTGATCCTGGTCCTGCTGGTGCTGCTGCTGCTGCTGCTGGTGGTGGTGGTGGTGTGGAGGAGCAGCCCCTACAACCTGGAAGCCCCTCTGATGAGG
>BHFT01019832.1:0-10127 GCA_004320025.1 Laticauda laticaudata
CCGTCCAAAAAGATATTTTATGTTTTTTATGTTTTGTGTTTTGTTTGTATATGTTTGTTTGTCAAAAATTAATAAAATTCTTTATAAAAAAAAAAAAGATTATGGAAAGTGAGAATACTGTTCTGTGCTGCAGTGGTCAGACCACATCTCGACTAGTATGTCCAGTTCTGGAGGTCATAATTTGAAAAGGATACTTAGAAACTAAAAAGAATTCATAGAGGAGAGACAAAGATGGTAGGCTATTGGGGGCAAAATTTTATGAAGAGAGGTTAAAGAAAGCTAGTATGTTAACTTAAGAAAAAAGAAGGCTAAAGGGAGAGAGGATAGCAGTCTTTCAAGATGGATATGGCAGGGAAGAAGGTATGGATGAATTCTCCGGAGTGTTTGAATAAGGATTAATGGTTGGAAGCTTTTACAGTGGCAGATTCAAAGTTGAAATAATGATGACTTTCCTGACTTCCAAACATTAAGCTATGGAACTATTAAGCCTCCCTCCTGAAATTGTGGATGAACCAGCTCCATCACTGGTTTTCAAGAAAAGATTAGACACCCATTTCTTTGGAATGACGATCCCCACACTGGATGGGATTTGGACTAGAAGTTGTCCAAGGTTTCTTCCAGCTGTATTATTATTTTTTCTCAGTGCTTATACAAAAAGGGAAAAGTCTCTGTGGAGAGTTTCAATTTCCTAACTGTCTTCTCCTTCTCCTAATGGTCTAATTTCCGAATGGTCTTCTCCCAAACCCAGGCACTCATCCATCACCACTATTTTGTTGCCTGGGCTCTGTCTTTGATTAAGAGATGTGGTCTTCTTGGTCTATAAATCCCCCTTCTGGGTTTGCTGATGGGAGAAAACCCAATTTGTTTTTCCATTCCTGGATTTTGCTGGAAGTTAGTACTACCAGATATTTTTGCAAGCGCTTGATTGCTTGGTTGTTATTGATATATAAAACAAAACAAAGAGTGTGGGATGAACCAGAGTAAATCTGACCCAGAATATATTTCTTTGACCAGTAATTCCAGCATCTTTGGAAGCAATAAGTTCCCACCACTGATTTGTTGCTAAAGATCACCACCAATCACATGAATTATTTCTGCCTCTTCAGCTGTCCTGCTCTTCTGGTCAGCTGCTTTCAATGCTATCACTGCTATCACCATCCATCTTTTAGCTTCTTTCCTCCAACCTACATGTACTCACCAATTGCTTTCTTCTTCACAAACTTCCCTGAAGAGAAAGCAAAAAAACCCCAAAACTTTTATACCTATGCATTCCCTGGGCCAGCTGTACTTACTTGTACTTGGTGAAAGAGTGCATATGTAGAGCGGGATGGATTGGATGCATGATAGAAAGATAATAAGTTTTGTTACTCCAACCATCCTCCCACAATCAGCAAAGCTCCCTTTTGATATATTTGACATTTTAGAAGATATATCATGGTTCTGACACAGGATCATATGAAGGTATCAAAACAGCCTTTTTTTTATCTAACTAACTACTGTCTACCCTTCATTTTGGAAACATATCCTATATTTATATGGCATTCCTAACAGGTCAATTTCAGACTGAGATGATCAGAGCAGTATGAGAGAAAGATTCAGTTACATTTTGGAGTCAAATCATGATTCCTGTCTCAGTTTTAGAAACATTTAATTGAATAACAAAAACTAGGAAAACTGCAGAAGTATTAATGCCTGAATATATATGTGGTCACTCTAACTCATGGGTATCAAACTCATGGTGTCACATTGCTGTCATGTGACATATTGCAATATTTTTTCCCTTTGCGGAGCTGGGGTGGGCGTTACCTGTGTGTGACACATCTAGCCCATTGGCCACCAGTTTGACACTCCTGCTCTAACTAGTAGACACTGATTCTAACCTCTCTTTCTTCTTTATAGATAGTCTTTGTTTATTTACCACAATTGGGAGTGGTAACTTGATCACTAAATGAAACTGACTGCTTATGATCTTATTTCAGTTTTACTTTGCATTACAGACTGTGAAAATTATAAAAGCAAAGATTAATTGTAATTAATTTACTTTTACATCACTGTCATAACTGTGCTAAACAAGACAGTCACCAAACAAGGTCTTCCTGTATCAATTAGTTTAATCTGAATTTATTTCTTTGTAGCTAAGGGTAAGAGCCAGTTTATGTAGCAAGTAAGGCACAAGGCTACAAGATGGGAGACAATGAATTCTAAACACAAAGCCAGCCAGAGACCTTGGGCCAGGTCTCTCTTTCTCAGTCCCAGGAAGCAGACACTGGCAAACCAATTCTGAAAAACTTGCCAAGAAAACTTCTGGGTCTTGTCCAGGTGTCAGAAAATGGATTTGAAGGCAAGTAAGTACACACAAAGGTATGGAGTAGGCCCACAAAATGGACTAATGTAATAAATGCATTATTAGAGTAAAGATGTAGCAAATGTGTTGCACAGAATGTAACAATTTTGTCATAATCACTCATACATCACATAGAAAATGGTTAGATCACAAAGTTGCAACAGTGATGTTGCTAGCCCCCTGTGGATAGCCAGTGTGGGTAGAAGGTGCTGCATGCATATACAAAAGAGTTGGGGGCTTAGAGATCGTGGTGCAGCCCTGTCTCTCTTGTAGATTTTGACCCTCCTGATAGTTCACCTAGAGCCCTGCAAATAAGTGACCATAAGTAGTCTTTCCTGTAAAGTGAGGTAGAGCATCTATTTAGAGGCAAAGGATATTGGGAGTTTCTTTATTCCTAAAAAGTCTAATGGACTGGAAAGCCTTGAAAGCAACGAAAGGGTAGAATAACACATTTTCCTGATTAAGTCTGGGATTCAGGTGCAATGCTTGTGGAGCCTGGGAAGCCTAAAACAAGTGAGGTAAGCTTGGCAGGGAACGTACAGGCTGATGCTAGAGAGATATTTTATTTCTTCTAAGTGCTGCTGTGCTCAGTTTGCATAGATTTACACCTTCTGTCATTCTTTGTCCCTCCATCTCTTTGTTTGCTCAGATTAATGACGACCAGCTTTAGTATGCAGATCTCAGTCTCGCAGTAACCTGATGCCGCTTAACTCTTTTTCACATCATTATTTTGTTGCCCTTATTGAAATGATAAAAAGGCCATGTTTTTTTCCCTCCAAGTACTATGCAGCAGAAAACCTGATCGTCTATTTAAAATGAAAAACAGGAACCATTTATTTATTTAAATGTTATTCTTGGGAAAGGGAGATTTCCTACTGTGTTCCATCAAAATTCCAGCTGAATTGGGGCATTTCCCAGTAAAAGTGCAGATGGTAACTAATTATTTAACTGGAGCCACATCCAGACATGCCAGAGCTCAGGTGGACAGGACCCTGGTTGGAAATAAACATCTCACTTCTTTCTGCTACAATGAGATTTATAGGCATTTTAAGCTGATGAATCTGGGGGGCTCAGGACTGCAAGCATTTTCAAAGGGGAAATTTGCTTCTTTAGGCTTCAATCAAAACACCCCATCTAATATGTGGTTTTTTGTAAGCAAATCTAGCTTTGTTCAGTAACAGGTTATTGCAAATAATGCATCTTAGATACAAAAGCCCCTATAAGTAAATGAAGAGGCAGATCAAAGCGGATGTCTATTGCCTATCAAATTCTAAATAGGTCTCTTGAATGAAATGGAAACTTAATTAGAATTTATATAATAAAAGATTATACCTCTTACTCTTCTATTCATAGCCAGGTACCATTCAAACCATTCCAAATGCTTCTGAAAACTTTATTCCTAAAATATAACTTATTCACAAAAATAGAAAGCTACTGAATAACCTGGGAATCAGTTAAGGGTAAATGATGACTGATATTTTATTCTTTCAATGTTTTACTCTTTCAACATTTCTCGCCAGGAAGGAAAATTTGTTTTGTTTATGAAGTCTATGCAGCCTGGTTTCCTAACATTGTTCATGATTTCTGGTTGCCATCCCTCCCTTCCTTCCCCTCTTTCCTTCCAAAGATTCATCTTTCTGTACAAAACCATTCTATTTCTGAAATTATAGAACAAACCAAGTCAAACACCATGTGGGAAGCCCTGCTTGAGACATGCATCTTCATAAAGCACAACCAAAAGGACATTATCAGACTAAACATCAGATGTTTCTTTGAGTGATGAAACAGACTATCCAAGGAGAAGCTCATTGGAAGATATTCTCCCGAGAAAGTATCCCCAAGTCCAGATGGCTGGATATTCTTGCAAAAATCTCATTTCACCTTCAAGAATTAGGGGTGATGGATGTGTTTTGCTCCAAGTAGCCTGTCAAGAAAAACAGAACCTGCTGTTCTCAGCTTGTCTATTCTTTTCCTTTGATCATTCCAAAAATCTAGAGTAGGTGTAGAAAATACTGTAGGGCTGTGCAAAGCTTTAAGAAAAGACATTTCACAAACCACTAGCATGAGCAAAGCCTCCCCCCACCCCACTTCTCAAAGCATTAAAGTGCCTGTGTCCTCTGGAAAGCTAATGCAGCTGCTTTAAAGATTGTTTCTGGCTGTCTTGGCTCATGAATCATGCACAGACGACACTAATACTGAGACCAGGTAGGGATATCATTCAAAGCAGTTGCATTAGTTTTCCAAAGCACACAGCCACTTTAATGCTTTGAGAAGGGGGGTTTGTTCATGTTCACATGATTTAAAGATATTTAAATTAAATTAAATTTGAAAGATATATAAATATATAAAAATAATATTATGTGTATTCACAATATTCCACCCTTTTGAAATTTCCTTTAATTCCTATTTTTTCTCTCTCTTCTACTCAATCCTGTCTGATTCTTGGAGACTCCCTAGACATGTATCTGCACTTTTCTTGGCAAGATTTTTCAGAAGTGTTTGGTCATTCCCTCCTTTCTAGGGCTGAGAAAGTGACCAGCAAAAGGTCACTCATCTGTTTTGGTGTTCAAGACAGGACAAGAGTTCATAGTGTACCAGTGCCTTCATCACCAGAACAAACTAGTCCTCAGTTCCTGTCTTTCCACTCTGTTAATGCAAGAAATTTAAGTAAACAAACAGTATTGTGGGATGAAGATTAAATGCCAATATATTTCAATATTTTTGTTTGATCTGAGCATTGTTAATAAAGATTTGATTTCAGGATTAAAAAATATCTTGATTGTAACACTTTTTATGCACCCTAGACACAATGATAAAAATTAAGCAGAACTTTGTGGAAATCTTCTAAGACAACTGCAACCCTTTGTAAATATGTCAATCCTAAATCACTGAATTATAGAATAATTCCTTTTTTGAGTTAAATAATTAACTCAATAATTAAAAAATAGTAAGAATTTCTCAGCTGTATTAACCCTCCCAGATCCTGAAAGCTTGTTCCAGTAATAAATGCAAGAATGGGATTATTGTAGCAGGTTCTATCCATGTGTTAGTTTAAAATCAGAAGATTATTAACTTAAAACATTCAGTGCATTTAATACATTTTTTTAAAAAAGTGGGTAGTATTAATCTGTCAAATGGAAATATGTCCAATTAAAATATATTTTGACATTTCAGTCTGTATCTGATGAATTTGCAATCCACAAAATTTTCAATGCCCTTGTTACATTGATAAATGTTTTAGAGATTGCCAAACATTTGGATGGAAATGTCTGTGTAAATTCTCAATCTTTCAGTTCATGATAGTGCCAAAGGTGCTTTTCCAAAAGGCAACTGGACTTTTTTGTTTTTTAAGAAACTGCTTCTCATCCAAGAAACTTACTTGGTTTTAACTGAATGGTGGGTAATGGAGGGATCAATCATCTGGTCATTAGCAGCACTCTGAGGGTCCAAACAGTCCAGTTGTCTTTTGGAAAACCACTTTTCAGACACTTTGGATGAAAACTGGAAATTTTACCAAGATATTAGCCTTTTCTAAAAAGTTTGCAATAATGTTAAAGTATCCTATTTAATAAATCAGTGGAGTTAAGATAACACTAATTAAGACTAAGACTAGTTATATATATCATGTGTTTATTTTAATCCCCCCAACTGCATTTTTTTAAAAAAATCTATGAATTATTATTAGTATAAATTAAATAAAGGAGCTAAAAATCACAAAGTGATTTGGTGGGATTCAAATAATTTAACAACCATATCATCTAGGGTTAGGTTGGCTGTTGTGGAAGGCATGATCCATCTCCATCCTCCAGCTCCAATACAAATGCGGGATGAGCTCCCTGCAATGGCCAACTGGACCTTGGGTAAACTGTTTGTAATCCCCTCCGCTATCAAAGTGGACCCTTGGTGGAACGGTCGGCGTGAGAGAAGGAGGAGCAGAGAGAAGAAAGAGGAAAAGCATCCTTCTCATGCTGGCCACTCCGTTGCCTGTTTCTCCATTGCAGTGCAGCACCCAGGATCTACTTTGATGGTGGAGTTTGTGTGGATAATTTAATAACCAGTTCACCTGAACTGATGTGAACCAGCTGAATCCCACCACTGGATATATTATACACATGGGTAAGTCTTTTACTGCACTCCTCAGCTTGTAACCATAATTGGGATCAGAACTTCTAGCACTGTTATGCGGCCATTGAATTACACTCAATTTTACAATCTCTTTTGCTATGATCATTAAGCAAATCAGCACACATGTTAAGTGAATCAAGGTCCCCCCATTGTTTTTGCTTGTTGAAACCCTCCTGGGAAGTTCGCAATTAAAAATCACATGACCCAGGATGCTGCAACCATTGTAAATACATGCCGGTTGACAAGAGCCCAAATATTTATCATGTAACTGCAAGGATGCTGCAATGATCATAAATGCGAGTTGTAAGTCACATCTATCTATCTATCTGTCTGTCTGTCTGTCTGTCTGTCTGTCTGTCTGTCTGTCTGTCTGTCTGTCTGCCGAATAAACCAAAAGATCCACATACAAATACCGATCGAAACCTCAGAAAAACAAATTAATCTCTAAAACCTAAGGACTAGCATAAGTTAGTATATATATACCTCACATAGGATAGCTAGTAATAATGATTTTGATAGTGTGAGTGTCTGTAAGTGTGAATGACAGAAGTTAACCTTTAATAACTGACTGTTTGACTTCTGCTGGATCTTCTGCAGACTGGAACAGATATAGGCGCTGACCAAGTTCTTTGATGTCAATTTTCCGCATTGTCATCTGCCTCTGAGGAGAAATAGAAGTAACACCTCATTCTATTTTTTTTCTATTATAAAAAATGTAATATATAAAACATATAACTCCAAAAACAACTGCAATCACAACAGGGCAGAAATTTGAGTCAGAAAGACCACATTGCTCATTAACAAAGGTACCAATTTCTGCCATACAAACGACCACCCTGTCGCACGTCTGTACGTACATCAAGATTTCTTCATACCTCCATTTCAAATGACAATGTCTAAAGTGTTTGTGCGTTTCTCTTGTAATTTAACAAAGAGCTGAACTGATAGAATTTCCCCATTTTTTGTTTCTTTCCAGGATCCATAGATTTTCGGCTCCTGTACAGTAGTATCATTTCTCCGCTAATTGGAAGTAGAACAGTGCGTGGCTATTACATTTGTTCATCGCCATTACCTTAGACATAGAGTGTGAGTGAAAATCCTTTACATTTCGTCTCACAGTCATGTGTCAATGCATATAATACTATATTAGTTTTCTTCCCAAATCTAGTGTAGTCCCTATACAATGAAGTATTTTTTCCACGTGATCCCTTCTCTCTCTGTGTCTCAGGAGAGTTCCAGATTACTAGCCATCCATCAAGGCTTATTTAGCTCATTGGACATTATCTTGTGAATGTTCATTACCAGTCTATCATTGATATACGCTAGGTTCGTGAGTATGAACCACGAGCCGAATGCACTGTCACAACGCAGTTTAGGACTCCACAGTGCGGGTATATTGGTTATATCGAAAAAATTTTCTTCAAGCCGACCTAGATCCCCTACTCCTGCACACCATTGTGCTCTCGAGAGATTTGTGATAGGGATTTATCATTTCATGCAATGCGCGATGCAATTTTATGGGGATTGGGCAGTCATTTATAGTGGGGTCTAGGTGATGATTCTTATTGGTGAACTTCAGAGTATGTTCGATTAGCACATGATTTCTTCTTGTCCTTTGATTAGCGCTGTGTATTCCCCCTTATGGTCTCGTATCCTTCATGTACTGTGCTCATATATGCTAGTGCGTGTCAAACTTTCTCTCATACTAGTAATAAGAGGTATGCTCCTTGATTCGATCAAGCCTAGCGGTACCATAGTGTGACAACTATTACACTTTGCCTCCTGTGCAAATACAATGACCTAAATCCTGGTTAGTGAGAAGGACCACTGTCTCTTATTTACAGAAATGAACCCAAGGCTCTTGTGTGTCTGTGCAGTCGGATAATGTTATTCTTTATTTCCTAAGGTTAATGACTCGTTTGGCTTGTATATTTCTTATTTAGGTAACAAACCCAGAAATATACATACGCACAATTAAATTAGCTCTTCACCACAGATACCCCCCACAATAGAACCAACAATATTGCAAACAAGTCGGTAACAAACAGAAAATACACCTCCCATCCGCCAATGACAACATTTGACTACCCTCCCTGACCTTATCCGCGCCGCCCCACCTAGGAAAAAAGATAGTTACACCCACCCCTTAGACCCTTACCACTAATTATCCAAAAACCACACCACATAAAAAGCAGCCTTACACACAACACCCACCAAATCAAAGATTCACCAATGGAAGACAGGAATATAAAAAGCATAAATACACTGATTACCATTAACCCAGACACTCAATGTACTCATAGAATTTTCTACAAGTGGTCAAAGATAGGATGGCTTACACCTGGGACAAAACTGTAGTCAATCTAATAGTCTCATTCAACTACGGGTGATGAGGATATACCAGTAAAGAAACACAGCACCAAACGCTATCCTCACGCCCCATCTACACCACCACAGCAACAGATAAATTCCGTGCCCATTCGCACAAGACTGGAACTATGCACCCCTGACTGAAGATTGCCAGCCAACGGCTTCCACAAAAACAAAATCACTAGCTTGATCCACCAAAAAACACACTAAGCAGCCATAATCAGAGACCTAGAAGATCAACAGACCTACTGGGAACAGCTTGTTCCTGCCCCTAACATAAGAGGTACTACAGATAAAATCAGCTAAGATACTACAACAAGGCATCACATCAAGACTGCCTTTCAAAACAGACAAAAAAAAATAGAAGCCCATCCCTTAAAACCCCAAAGACAAAATTGACCTTGGCAAAACCAAGGCATATACTGAATTCACCTGTGATCATGCCTGGCCACATACATTGGTGACAGACAATAGAACAATAAGTAACCCCGCCTGGTCATGAACACGAAAAATTGCAGTAAAAAGCTGGAACACACCCCTCACCGTTGTCTAACACATGGAAAAACCACAGGTCACACATACACTTCAATGGCACCAAACCCTCGCCACTATAGGAAAAACCCCAAGCCACAGAATCATCACAGAGAAGCCATAGAGATTGAAAAAAGACTCTGAAATGCATGGAATAGAAAGAGATGATTCCACCAGACTGCTCTCAATCATTTTGGAAGCCTGCCACCTCCCTATTTCAAATAGAAGATTCCACACCACAGCCAGGAAAACACTCGCTGGGCACAAACAGACTTCCCCTCGATACCTCCAGCTCAAAACACACCCCGACCAGCACCCAGATCAAATACCTAGCGTTCCCAAAATTAGATAATAGCCATCCTTTCACGCGAAAGCCAAGCCCTGCCACTGAAAGCCTCCAAATACAGGAACAGCCAGTATTGCAGCCAATCAAAGCCACAAAACAGACAGAAGAAAACCAAGAAACACCAAATCAAAGCAAAACTCCAAGGTCCAACTAAACACAGACCAAACTCACCAACCAATCCAGGATGTAGAAAAAAAATACCTGGGCACAGCAATTTCCAGGCTAGGCCTCAAATTTAAACATCAACGGCTGTGATAGCCTGACACATACGAAAACTCAATACAAGAGGCCTGATGATGACAGATGAGGATTCTTGCTGAAACGTTGCTACAACTTTAAAAGCACTAAAATGACTGGGGATAATACCCGATAGGAAGTCTGAACAGCCCTCTCACACAGACAGAACTAACA
>BHFT01019833.1:0-17397 GCA_004320025.1 Laticauda laticaudata
TTTCTAGGCTGAATTTCTCCTTGTTCAGTTTCCATCCATTATTCTTTGTCTGGCCTATAGGCACTTTGGAAAACAGCTTGACCCCTTCCTCCTCTCTGTGGCAGCCCCTCAAATATTGAAAGATGCTATCCTGTCTCCCCTGGTCCTTCTCTTCCCTAGACTAGCCAGGCCCAATTCCTGCAACCGTTGCTCTTCTCTGCACTTCTCTGCATCTACACAACCTGATTCTCTTAAATGAAAGGTAGATACAAATTGAATAAATAAATAATGTTCGGCTCATTTTTTCCCCTAACTTATGCACTATTGCAAGCATGTGTACAGCTAGTCCTTGACTTACAGCCATAATGGAGCCCAAAATTTGTGTTGCTAAGTGAGTCATTTGCTAAGTGAGTTTTGTCCCATTAGGACCTTTCCTGCCACATTTGTTAAGAATCACTGCAGCCATTAGTAACACGATTGTAAAATGAGTCTGGGTTCCCCATTGCCAGAAAACATAGTCACATGACTCTGGGATATTGCACCTGTTATAAATACATGGCAATTGTCCAGCAACTGAATTCTGATGTGAGCAAGGTGATACTGCAATTTTCGTAAGCATGAAAAATATAAGTCACTTCTTTCACTGCCATTGTGACTTTGAACATCACTAAATTAACTGTTGTAAATCAAGGACTATCTGTAAATACATACATTCTCTCTCTCTTTCTCTCTCTCTCACCCTCTCTCTTCTCTCTCTCCCTCACTCCCCCTCTCTCTCCATACAATATTTTGAATAATTCAAATATTGATACATGGCCAGCTGCATTTCACATTCATGCATAAGTGAGTAAGATGAATCAGACTGAACTGTTTTCCTCCATCTTTGGAAAAATCATGGAATTTTCTAGGAATGGAAGATGCATCCATAACTGACTCACATTCTTGGATCTCACTGTGAGAGAACAGTTGCTACCTTATAATCTGCGTAGGGATATTAGCATTTATCCTTTAAAGTATAATACTAATCCCTGTACATTTACTATGATGAAACAGTATAATAAAATTTGGTTGGTAAAGTAACATTAGAGCACCTTCATCCAGGAAACAAAACTAACCAATAAAATAAAGACATCCTTGAACTGATCCAGAGTCTTGATAATTGCATGCATGAAATATACAACAACAACATAAAAACACCACAGAAATTTATTATCTCTGTCTTCCAAGAGATTTTTGACTTCCCAGTCTAGTTTAATGACCTGGACTTCTCTAGCATTCTCCCACCCATGTATTAACCAGGATCAAGTCTGAGATCAGTAAAGGCGGCAAGGAAATGTGGCTTTATAGGTCATTAGTTTGTGCAACTCAACATGTTTGTGGTATAAAGCAAGAGATTTTTGGTACGCGTGTATTTCTCTCCAACAGTTCCTTCCCCAAATTAAATCCTAGATTAAACACTTTTCCAACACAAAATCAAAACAATTAAGGAAGAAATAATCTGCATCAGCTCATGAGTTTAGATGCAGAGGAAAATAACACTGAATTTCAGAAAATTTGGAGGCAAAATTTTATATATACCTCCAGCTCAAACACCCCCCAACCAGGCACCCAGATGAAACCTGGCTTCCTAATAGATAATAGCCGTCCTTTTACGCAAAGCCAAGCTGCACTGAAAGTCTCCAACACAGGAAAACAGAGTGTGCCAGCCAATCAAAGCCATCAAAACAGACGAAGAAACCAGAAAAACAAACAAAGCTCCAAAGTCGCATCTTATAAACACAGAACGCAAGACTCCACCAATCAGGATGTAGAAAAAAAACATCCTGGCACCAACAATTAGGCTAGCCTCTAGGCGCAATTTAAAACAAACGGCTGTTGAGACCTTCTGACCCACATACCAAATCAATACAGAAGAGCCTGATGATGGCAGATGTAGATTTCTGCTGAAACTTGCTACCAACTTTAAACCAACTAACAATGAGTTGGGATAATACCCGAAGAAGCTAAACGAGCACAAATGTAACACCCGCGAGGCTGGTTAAAAAACACACCACACACATATATAAATATATATATATATTTGTTTCTGAGGGTTTTCCGCGAAGGTCATTTCTATGTGGATCTTTGTTTATCTCGGGTTTTCTCCGCGTAGAATTTGGAAGATATCTAGGCAACGTTTCGATAAGTTCTCATCATCACTCTTTCAGGCTTGTTTCCTTCAGCTCTTGTGCTTCTCAGATAATGTGAGCTTGCAGCTGCTTCTTCCTTTTTAACTGCTAGTGGGGAGATAGTTTGTGACTTTGATTGGTGTGGGGTTTGGGCTGTGTTCTGATTGGTAGGGGGTTGGCTGTGATCTGATTGCGCTGGGCTGTGTTCCTCTCTTAGGTGGGGGCCTGGCTGCTGCTCAGGTTTAGATCTTAGTGCTGTGGGATTTGAGCGGTGAGCTCGTGATCTTGTTGTTTGGCTTCGTGGTTCGATGGTCATGCCCACATCTTCATGGTGGCGGTGTCAGTGTTGTCTTGTCATGCGGAGTCAGAGGGTTTGAAGCGGGTAGGTGGTGCAGCTGCAGTATGGCTTCTGGTTCTGTGGTCGGGTCTCCTCTTTCTGTGTGGGTGGTGAGTCTTTTTTCTACATGCGAATGTGGTGTAGATCTTGTGTGGCACTCGGGGTGATGGGTCTGCTGTTCATTCTTCATGTCAGGTACTCGTTATTATGAGGGCAGGTTTCCAAATGGTTGTAGGCGGGACGGTATCATTCTCGTTTATTCATTGCTGTGTGGCGTTTTTCCATCTCTATGGCTTCTCTTTGATTATTCTGTTGTTTGAAGTGTTACGGTTTTTGGTGAGTTTGGTCTGTATTTTTAAAGTTCATATTTCAGTGTTCCTGTGGCTGTGAGCGTGTTGGACCAGGAAGAGGTCGATTCTTCTTTCTTTGATTGAGTTCTTGTGTTCTTTAATGCTGCTGCACTAATTCTTCTGTTTAGTTCTGTTCCTATGTATGTGGATGGGGCAGGCAGTGCATGGATTTCGTATTACTCCATTGGTTTTCTAACTCGAATTTGTCATTGAGGGGTTCTTAGGCATGGTGAGATATTTTTCTGTTTTGTGCCCAGAATTGCGTTTTAATGTGTTTTTGGAGGATACTTGCGTGTGATTTTGTCTGTAGTTTGCCTTTTTATTATTTTGGAGGAGGGCTTTGCCATTCGTTCTTGTTCTCTGCCGTTTGGCTTTTGGATTGATTGATTTGACAGAGAAGAAACCAAGAAACACCAATCAATCAAACTCCAAGTCCAATGAACACAGACCCAGGTTAATAGCCAATCAGAATAGACCAGCCTCTGCATTTTAAAAAAAAAAACAGTCTGTTCTTTGCCTGGTAGTTTTTTATTCTATCCAAAAAGCCTAGAAGAACATGATAGAGCCTGTGTCCCTAAAGGTCATCTGACAGACCCTGTAATCTTGCTGGAGGAAACACTGCCTCACAAATACACACCACCAAAAAAAGCTGTTCATTTTTTTTGGGGGGGGGGAACAATGGCACCACATATCTATTTACACTTCCTTGCTCTTAGCTTCAAGTACATTCAATAGCATATATAGCTCCTGTGCTAGAAATGGGTGACCTCATCCGGTGGCTTGGTGAACCCGGATTGTCTAGAATGCCCTCTAGGCAGAGAGATGGGATAAAAATGGAAATAATAATAGTCATAATAATAACTACAATTAATCCAGGAAAAAAGACAGCAGCAGCAAACAGCCAGGAGAAAGAGATCACTACCAGCAACATAAAGAAACGAGAGGCAGTGAACGAGAGGGCAAGCGAATTTTTGCTTTAAGAGCTTTTTAAAGCACAGTTCATGGACTAAAGAGTAAGATGTGATGGAGAAGAAGACCTGAACAGAAAACATTGCAAGCTCTTAATGTACAAATCAAAATTTGTTTACCGTACCTGCGTGGTCCATTCTGACTAGCAGCAATACATCAACATCAGTGGTTGCATACAAATTTTTTTACTACCAGTTCTGTGGACGTGGCATGGTGGGTGTGGTGTGGCTTGGTGAGAATGGCAGGGGAAGGATACTGTAAAGTCTCCAGTCAGAGGTGGTATTTCCAGTTTTCTGAACTACTCAAAATTTCCGCTAATGGTTCTCCAGAACTGGTCAAACTTCTATATGAGATGGGAGGGTGACTTGTCCTAGGATAGAGGTCAGCAACCTTAAACACTCAAAGAGCCACAAAGATCCTAACCAGAAGCCCTCGTTTAATTCTGGAGCTGACCAGAAGTCCAGTTCCCCCACCATAGAGTCTCCTCCTTGTACGGTTTTCCTCTACCTGCTCTAACTGAAAGGCCTATTAATTGTGGATCTGGCCAGCAACAGGAAGCTGCAGCACAGGGTTGAAAGAGCCACATGCAGCTCCAGAGCTGTGGGTTCCCGACTCCTGCCCTAGGAGATATATATGACTTCAACGTTTTAGGAGATTCCTCAAACCTTGTCTGTTTCAATGTCTCTTTGACTGTTTTAATGCTGATTGATAATGAAGCCTGACCACTTGACTGATACTTGATATTTTGTTGTTATTCCAAATGACAAGAATGCACAGGCCAAAATTCTTCTATCTATTGTTCTTTTATGTACTAAGTTAGAGGGAGAGAGGGAGAAAAGTTGGACAAGTAGTAGTCTCCTACTACTATAACATAGATAGATCATCCAAAAAGTTCCCATTAAACTCTTTAACTTCCTTGGATAACCCTTCTCAGGAGCAAAAAAATATGAAAAAGAAATGTTTATCAAGATGAAATGGAAAATGGCAGAGTTAAGGGCATACGTTTTGCATTTGTGGAGTGGAGCTATCAAACGGTCTTAGTTACCAGACCTTGAGAATGGGGAATAAGGGTAAATAAGAGGATTGCTTTGATTCCATCGGAGTGGAGAAATGAGAAGATCCAGTGTACATTAGTCTAAGAAAGAAAAATAATATCCTAGAAAATGAATAAGGGATAAGTAGCCTTGGAATAATGCTGTATAAATACATTTGCTGTAGGTCACATAAAAGATTCATGATACACACATGTTCAGGTCAAATTACCTTTAAATATTAAATGTCTTCCCAGCAGTGGAGAATTTCCAATTTATGCTGTTTTCACAAGGAAAATGGAAGCAACCGGCCCATTACTGTTTGCTGACAACCATACAATCTCTAACTCAACTCCATTTCTCGTTAGGCTGGAGACAAAATGAATAACAATGCTGTTTACTATCTACGGGTCCCAACTCTAAGCAATGTTGATACCCTATATTGCCACCAAAAGGGTCAACATAGCCACTGAGAGTGGGGTTTGAGTTTCACCTCATCTTCAGTAACATCATCTCACAGGAACAAGGAGGATAAGAATGGATTCTTCTAAGATTTGCATCAAATAAATATAGAGGCTTGGAAATACTGGAAGACTGCTGTCCTGTCCTCCCTGGTCCTTCTCTTCACTTTTTTCACATCTTTTTTATAATGTAGTGAACAAAACTGGATTCAGTACTCTAGGTGTGGTCTTACTAAGGCTTTATAGAGTGGTAGTAGTACCTCCCTTGATCTCGATTGTATCCCTCTGTTAATGCAACTTAGGATTGTATGAGCTTTTTTGGCTGCTGCTGCATCCTGCTGGATCATATTTATCTGAGACTCCACGATCCCTCTCACAGTTACTGCTACTGAACCTGATTTCACTAAGTCTATATGTGTCCTTTTGGTTTTTCTTGCCTAAATGTAGGACTTTACTTTTCTCTACATTGAATTTCATTTTGTTAGATACTTGTTAGATAAGTTGGTTCTTCTGGGGTTCCCACTTCAAAATATTTCCCCAGTACTTTCCCTCCCATCATCAAATGAAGAAATAAGCTGCCTGTATGAGTTTGTATCTGCTTTTTTTTTTTTAATCCCTTGAAGCCGATATCACACCCACAAAAAAAAAAAAAGAAAGAAATTTATCACATGGGATTGTATATTCAGGCATTATCACACATGAAAACAGTGCAGAACATTTCACAATAGGCATTTTGTTCATCTACATTTCACTGTCTATGTCCTGTCGGAGGAAAACTATCATCTTCATGCTAACAATATCCCTCCGTAAATGATAAAGTCATGTCTGGAGTAAAACTAGACGTTTTATCAGCATGTTCAAACTATTTCCTTACAACTCTGTACTTGCCAACTGAGTGTCCTTCTCTCTAAATAGAGGCTCCATGCTTATTAAAAAGGCACTTTCCAAAGGTGGTATTTGTTTCCAGAGAAAGTATGTGTGGCTTTTTTTAACCTGTCAGAATAATCAAACAGGCAGATTCTTTTGTTGGAGCAAAGAAAAAAGAGAAAGGGAGTGAGAAGGAAAATTGAACTTGTGACACCTTCTTGGCTCCAATTTAATGTTATCTGTCTGTCTCGTCATTCCATCCTTCCATTTGCCTCACCCTGGGAGGTTAAACCAATTTGAAGTTGTACTGCAATATTAACAGAGAGATAGAATCAAGATCATATGAAGTGTTAGTACCAATTCATAATGCTTTGGTAAGGCCACACTTGGAATTCTGCATCCAATTTTGGTCGTAAAAACGATGTTGAGACTCTAGAAAGAGTGCAGAGTAGAGCAACGAAGGTGATTAGGGGGCTCCAGGCTAAAACATGTGAAGAATGGTTGTGGGAACTGGGTTTGTCTAGTCTGGTGAAAGGAAGGACTAGGGGTGGCATGATAGCAGTCTTCCAATAATTCAGGGGCTGCCACAAAGAAGAGGCAGTCAACTTATTTTCCAAAGTACCAGAAGGCAAGAGAAGAAGCAATGGGTAGAAACTAAACAAGTGGGGAATGGAAGGATCCAGTCAGAGATGAAGAAGCTTCTTGGATGAGAAGAGAAACATCTTCAAAGAAAAACCAGAAAGTCCAGTTGCCTCTTGAAAAAAAGCACTTTTGGCACAACCATGACCTGGATGACTGAGCATCTCCATAGAAGACCATGTGAGGTGGGTTGGACTGAGAGAGAGACTGATTGGTCCCAACTGGCATTCATGAACTCATGGACTTGAACTCATGGTCTCCCATTTTCTAGCCTGGAATCTTAACCTCTAGACCAAACTGGCACTCTACGTTTGGCCACTTATTGTTGTTTAATGAACATACTGACTTCATAATACCTACTGTTTGTTTATTCGTTTGGTTCTACAGATGAAAACAGACCCGAGGCCCAATTCCTCTAAAAATCTGTTTGTTTAAAAGAAATTCTGTTGCAGACAGAATCACAAAACAACAATTGGTTTTGTGCCTGAAAATTCATTCTGGAATATAGTACCCATGCCTCATCCACTGACCTTTTAAAGTAGTGCCTAATTTGTGTCAAAACCAAATTTATATTTTTTCCTGTGTTCATTGTGTTTGTTCTGCCTTTTATGAGTCTGCATAAAATACCACTGTTGAAGAAAGAACAGAACAATAGCAAGAGGTGCATAAAGGCAGCCCTCTTTCACATTTCTCCAGATGAGTCAATAACAGATTTGTACATTTTTATATGTGTAAAATAATGGGAGGTTAGTGTGAGGCACTGCCTGTCTAGAAGCACCTTTGACCATTTGTTCTCAAGTTGTTTTAGTCTTAAAATTCACAAATTATTCTGTTGAAGAACCAGAGAAAGAAATGTATGAAAGAAATGTAAAAATACACTTTACCTATGAAGTGCATTTATCTATTTAGAGACAACCTCTTCTATTCATCAGTCACAATGCATTTTAAAGATTTCACTGAAGTTTCATGACTTCCCCTGTGCTCCATTTTCAGAATCCAACATGTGGCATGCATATTGCAATTTGAGAACCAGTGTCCTAGTTAAGTCTTTGTTCTGATCCAGCAGGTGTTTTTTTTAATCAACATTTTGTTTTTTGTCATAGATCTATAACTATTTATGCACACATTCTACTGATTGACAGCATAAACCGAAGGTAATGACACATCCCTTGAGATGGTTCCCCAGTGTCCCTGAAGCTCTTGAAGCTTGTTTATAAATTTGCCAGAGGTTTTGATTGAAGAGGAGACCTCAAATTCACTTGCAATTGGGCTACAGATCAAGAAGGGTACCCTATGGTCCCCTAGACATTATACGTGGCCTCGAGAAAGGAAATCCATCAACTTCTGAAGGAACAGTTGTAGAAAAATCACCTTCACACAAGCTTAGGCAAAAGTTTTGAGAAGACAGGTGAGATGTGTTCCATTGAAAGATTTCCACCAAAATAACTCCAGTCTTTATTTAGGATGCACAAGAGATCTCAAAGATTATGATCTTCAGATCTCTTGTGGTAATGCTCCTAAAATGTTTCATTTCAGAGGCAATATCACATCTGTATTCTCCCAAACAGCATATGGAAATTGCTCAAATAATATTGATCAAGCCAAAGTAGAGAAATATTAATTGTAGATCAACACACTTTGATTAAAGCCCCATTTTCTGCCCTGCAAGCAAGATTTATCATTATTCCCCACACTCAGGAAATGAGAGGAGCTTTTTTTTTTTTAAAGTGATGTATCTATTTAGCTACACTTCACTAGAGCTTTGCTTTATCTGGTTACCTAATGTCCCACGAGAATGACAGGTAGGTATCTACATAAGAGTTTATGAAACAATGTTTATCAGCCATCTTCATCATAGTTTGCATGGACAGGATTCATTCTTATCATTTAGGACACAATACAACTAAACAGAGCAATAGAACAGTTGCTCGGCATTTCAAATGGAAAAAAAAATTAAATGTTTGTCTCTTACAAGGCTTTTCTCTTCCCCATAAACAACAAAATGTCACTGAAGCCTTATTCATAAGTTAACAAGTAACAGCTATGATGGATCATAAGCCTGTTAGATTCGATGTCTAAATTAAATGGGTTCCTGTATTTTACATATGTCAACGTAGGACCCGGGTTTGGAAATACATGAATTAGCTTTTGTAAAGTATAATAGAACAGAATAACAGAGTTGGAAGGGACCTTGGAGGTCTTCTAGTCCAACCCCCTGCTTAAGCAGGGATCCCTATAGCTTTTCAGACAAATAGTTGTCTTCTTTAAAACTAGTGTAGGAGAATTCAGAATTTCTGAAGGCAAGTTGTTCCACTGATTAACTGTTGTAACTCAGAAAATTTCTCCTTAATTCTAGATTGCTTCTCTCCTTCATTAGCTTCCATTCATTGCTTCTTGTCCTGTGCTCAGGTGCTTTGGAGAATAGCTTGATTCCCTCTCCTCTGTGGCAACCCCTTAGATATTGGTGATCCCTAGTCCTTCTTTTCATTAAACCAGACATACCCAATTCCAGCAACCGTTCTTTCTATGTTTTAATCTCCAGTCCTCTAATCATCTTTATTGCTCTTCTCTGCATTCTTTCCAGAGTCTCAACATCTTTTTAAAATTGTGGTGACCAAAACTGGATGCAGTATTCCAANTCTCTGCATTCTTTCCAGAGTCTCAACATCTTTTTAAAATTGTGGTGACCAAAACTGGATGCAGTATTCCAAGTGTGTCCTTACCAAGACATCATAAAATGGTATTAACACTTCATGTGATCTTGATTGTATCCCTCTGTTTATGCAGTCTACAACTGTGCTGGCTTTTTTGGCAGTTGCAGGACACTGCTGGCTCGTATTTAAGTGATAGTCCACTAGGACTCCAAGATCCCTCTCAAGTTACTATGATTGAGCCAGCTACCACATATACTGTACCTTGCATTTGGTTTTTCTTGCCTAAATGTAATAAATTTAGATGACTTAATAAATCTAGATGACTCTAAGCATCTTACCATCATACAATTAAAATACCACATAAAATAATGAGACATTAAAACAATAAATAATAACCATACCGTTAAATATTCAAATAAATATTCAGATATGCTTTCAATGTACAGTATATCTTTGCAATGGTCAAAGGATGGATTTAAAAGGCTTGAACGGGGGTTAGACTAGAAGATCTTTAAGGTCCCCTTCACCTATTATTCTATACTCTGTGTTCTAAGGTCAATGGGGAAGCCAGATTCACTTAACAACTCTGTGTGATACCTTTCCTCCAAACCATTCCCAACATTGAGAATAAAGAAGAAACTCCCCATTCTGACATATTTTCTGGCCTTGAAAACAAACCAAAACAGGTTTTTAAAAAAGGAAAAGAAAAGAGAGGAATAAAATAGCAGGCTGGAGAGGAAATTGGAAATATAATTTAATGTGAATAAAACTATATTATTCTAGTATGTCAGGGCTTCCCCACCTACTAACCTTGATAAGCACTTAAACCCATATGTGGGGATAAAGAGAAAAGGGATGTGAGAAAGAAAGGGGAAAAATACAGGAATCAATTTGCATTTTCTTTTCTTCAGGCAAACATAATGCACCATTTTAGAGATGCCATTAACTGCTATTGCTATCTTTACACAACACATTAGACGGTTTGTGGGTTGGCTGCCCCATCAGAAGGTTTCAGGGTGAGCGTGTTTTGTACTGAAGTAGTTTTTGTCCCCCCGACGGATGCTATTATATTCAATCTGTTTATTCCAACAGGACCGGCAAACAATCCTCCATTAAAAGAAAACAAAATGAGCAAATATGTTATTCATCACTCCCCCTCCTGTGGCCTGATGGAACACACCAAAAGCCTTCTCTAACGCCTTCCTATGAAATTGCTGTCCAAGGTGAGCATGGAGAGATAGCATCTTAAAAGAGAATGAAATCTATTTGCAGAGGAACGATTCTGAATTAAATAAAGGTGTGGCTTTGACAAAGATGCAAGTGATGATGAGGGCTGTGTTTTTCTCTGCTGCGCAAAACTGGGATGTTAACTATAAGCTTAAAGCTTATAAACTATAAAGTATGATCCGTGGTGGCACAGTGGCTAGAATGTAGTATTGCAGGCTACAACTTCTGGGCTGACTGCCGGCTGATGGTAGCAATAGCAATCACGCTTAGACTTATAGACCACTTCACAGTGCTTTTACAGCCCTCCCTAAGTGGTTTACAGAATCAGCCTCTTGCCCCCAACAATCTGGATCCTCATTTTACCCACCTCGGAAGGATGGAAGGCTGAGTCAACCTTGAGCCGGTCAGGATCGAACTGCTGGCAGTGGGCAGAGTTATGGAAGGAAGGAAGGAAGGAAGGAAGGAAGGAAGGAAGGAAGGAAGGAAGGAAGGAAGGAAGGAATGGGAAAAGGAAGAACAATAGTAATAGTANAGGAAGGAAGGAAGGAAGGAAGATAGCAGTAGCCCTTAGATTTATATACCACTTCACAGTGCTTTTGCAGCCTTCTCTAAGCAATTTACCTCTTGCCCCCAACAATCTGGGTCCTCATTTTACCCACCTCAGAAGGATGGAAGACTGAGTCAACCTTGAGCCTGGTGAGATTCGAAACTGCCAAATTGCAGGCAGGCAGCAGTTAGAAGAAGTAGCCGGCAGTACTGCACTCTAACCACTTCGCCACCATGGTAGTTTGATTCTGATCAGATACAGGTTGACTCAGCCTTCCAGTCTTCCAAGGTCGGTAAAATGAGGACCAAGATTGTTTGTGGGATAGAGAGGGTTGTAAAGCACTGTGAAGTGATATATAAAACATGCTATTGCTATAAAAAACACACTCTCATTTTCTCTTCTTTCTCTTTTCCTCCCTCCCTTCCCTTACTCTTTCTCTCACACATTTGAAACACTACTTCCCCATTTCATTCCTAATCAAAGCATCTTAATCCTGATTTACTTGCCAGCATATATCAAATCTGTCTCTTCTAACAAGTCACACTTGGAGTTATTTTGAGACTACAGTGCTGAGGACACAAGGTTAGAACATAGAAAAATAAGGTTAGAAGGGGCTTTGGTGGTCTGCTAGTCCAACCCACTTCCAGAGATCCTATACTGTTCCTGACAAATGGTTATTGAAGGGCATGTCCAATTTTTCAACTTTCAGCTTCCAAACATTAGGGTTGCTCAGCAGTTGACCTGATAGTGCCTTGCTGTGATACATCTGTGTCCTTCCTTGTGAAATAGGCAATTATTCCTTCCAGTTTGTTGACATTTGCCATTTAACAAGGTATTTCAAATGAACTGTATATATGTATACATTCAAACTAGACCATGATGTTTCTCTATGTCATATATATGCATATGTGTGGGACATATGCATCATAGTTATCTTTTGAAAGATTAATGCAATTAACTTTCATTTTAATGTATGCTGATTAGTGTACAGTTAAAATGACAATAAAGTTCTATTCCTATTCCTATTGCTATTCCTAGTCCTGTCCTGTCCTGTTCCGTTCCATTCTGTATTCTATTCCATTCCATTCTTAGGAAACATCCTTCCAAAAACAGGATCACTGTAGTCAGAACTAAGTATCTTAAAGAAGTTCTTCCCCTTCTCCTTTCATAGAAAAGATTTTACAGATTTTGCCTAGAATTAAAACTGAGGACAATTTATATAGAAAAAAAAATGAGCCATTTAAGAGATTGTGCATTTTAATTGTAGGTAAGTAAGTAGGTCGGTCAATAATTGAGGGATGGTGTGAATGGGAAGGGAAGGGAAAGAAGAAAGGAATGAAGGAGTCTGGGTAGTGGTTATAAACCATCTTCCACCTGACCTAAGAAATGGTTTGAAACCTCTTCAAGCTCTTTTATCATCAGTAACTCCAACCATCTCAGTACCAACCCTTTGTCTCACCAACAGATTGATGATTCGATGAGAAAAGAAAGAGTAAGATATTCCATGTTACATATTGTATATAAATAGCTATTGGAGATTAGCTGAGATCACAAAAAGCACTACAGACTTGTTCTCTGTGCAGCAGATGATTTCATTGGAAAAAAGGAGGAGAATCCCTTATTGTCATCTAAAATATAACCTGTTATTTACAACCCTAACTGCTTATCATTACATGCAAGGTCATACATAAAATCATAATACCATGTAAAACATGTGCTCTGGTTTTGAAGCTAACCCATCTTGTTGAAGATCTGAAATGTGTGGATGTGTGTGTGAGAGAGAGGGAGAGGGAGAGGGAGGGAGGGAGAGAATCCTAAAAATAACAAGCATTGTGTAAAGTCCAGAGGCCAGTTTTGCAAATAGGTTTTCAGCCCAGTAGCGTGTCTGCTGTGTTGAATGAACACTCTTGTTATAGTCAACAATCATTTGGCAGCATAGGTTATTTTAATGGACACATCACTTTAAACTAAGCCTCTGCCATCTGTTCTGCCCCCTAATTACAGATGCAAAAAGAACATAATTCACAATTGCATCATAAAAAAGTGAGATATAAGTGATTTAAATGCATGTATGTTCTTTATTCAATGCAGCATGCAGCTGTTACGTTGTTTTCATGTTATAGACACAAATCAGGAAGAAAATGACTTTCCTTTGATAGAGTGCATTCCCATGCCTAAGCTATTTAGAATAGGGCAAGAGAGGGGGCTCAGTTAGAATGAAATGCAGATGGGGTTCTTGCCTATATCAGATCATTATTGATTTATTTGAAACAGAGAGGCATGGGTAGCTAGAAAAGTAGATAGGTAACAGATAACAAATAGATAAATGATAAATTGATGGTAGATAGATAGATAGAGAGATGACAGAGATGATAGATGATAGATGGATGGATGGATGGATGGATGGAGAGAGAGAGAAAGAGATACAGAGATAGAGACAGAGATATAGAGACAGAAAGACAGACAGAGACAGACAGACATAGTGAATGAATGGATCCACCAGACATAGTGGATGGATGGACAGAGAAAGAGAGGCAGACAGACATAGTGGATGGATGGATGGATAGATAGATAAGGAATGGATAGATGACAGATAGATAGATAGATAGATAGATAGATAGATAGATAGACAGATAGATAGATGATGGATGGATGGATGGATGGATGGGTGGGTGGGTGGGTGGATGGACAGACAGATAGACAGACAACAGACAGGGACAGACAGACATAGCGGATGAATGGATCTACCAGCCACAGTGGATGGATGGATAAAGAGAGACAGACAGACATGATGGATGGATGGATGCATGGACAGAGACAGACAGACAGACAGACAGACATTGGTGATGAATGGATAGATAGATGGTAGATTATTTATTTGAAATAGAAAGATAAAGATAGCTAGATAAGTAGGTAGACAACTGATAATAGTTAAATGGTAAATAGATGATAACTAGAGAGGCAGACAGGCAGGCAGACTATCAGATAAACTCACATTATATAAAAGCACAACCAACCTATGAGAGGAACACAAAATATGCCACTCCTTAGAAACAATCTGGACAAGAAGCACCAACCTGACGTATGAAACATATTTTTTTTTTAAAAAGTGCAAAGAAGAGCAACTAAGATGATGAAAGGCCTGGAGATTAAAGCATATGAAGAACAGTTGGAGGATTTAGGTAGGTCTAGTATAGTGGAAAGAGGGACTAAGAGTGACATGATAGCAGTATTCCAATACTGTATTTGAGAGGCTGCCACAAAGAAGAGGGGGTCATCCAAAGCACCTGAGGGCAGGACAAGAAACAATAGATGAAAACTAAGCAAGGAGAGAAGCAACCTGGAATTGAGGAGAAACTTCCTAACAGTGAGAAGAACAATTAACCAGTGGAACAGCTTGCCACCAGAAATCGTGGGTGCTCCATCACTGGAGGTTTTTAAGAAGAGACTGCACAGCCACTTGTCTGAAATGCTATAGGACAGTGATGGCTAACCATCACAAGCGTGGTGGAGCAGAGCTGGGGCAATGGCTTGCTTGCCCACAGAGAGGGCTCTGCCTGCCACCTCTGGCACATGTGCCGTAGTTTCACCATCCACAGGTATAGGATCTCCTGCTTTAGCAAGCGGCTGGACTAGAAGACCTCCAAGCTCATTTCTAGCTCTATTCCGATTGATTTCTCATTGAAATGTTCAGAGTGAATCTTGAGAAAAATCATGGCCACATCTCCGATGCTTGGAAACCCCCTTTTGTAGTGTTTACAGAACATGATAAACCCCAAATGTGCCTTGATTCTTTGTGCTTTAAGCTGCAGTGTGACTTCAGTTAACTGTGGTTTGTTTATTAAAATGTGGTTAGAAAATGATCTGCAATATTGTCATGTACACACAACCACCATTCATGCTGTGTAGAGAGATGTGTGGTGGTAATCTTTTATTTTCCTGCTGTCCTCAGAAATGAATCTGAGACTGAGGAAGAGGTTCTCCTTAGTTCCAATAGGAGAAAATCTTCAGGGTCAGGAAAACCAAACCTTCCAATTTTCTTTCGGAAGAGTTAAACTCATGCCCTTATCAGCTGATCATTTTGTAGGGGGAAGAGAGGGAGAGAGAGAGACTAGATAGCTTATATACCATCACTGTTGTTTCACTGACATAATAGATTCCTATTGGGAGTGGAAGCATAAATGAACATCTTTTTAGGTCAACCAACCTGTTCTACTGCTCATCAGGTGTAAGGGATGGAAGATGTAAGTCAACAAATCAATGGAACAATTTAAAAACAAAGTGAAATGCCTTTAGTTCTGGATCCATTGTTTGTAGATGCTCTTTTTTTGTCTCTTCTTAATCAGATTGGGAAACAATTTCCCCACACTTCAAAAAAATCAGGAGCAAAACCAATCTGCCATCAACTCCCCATCAATCTGCCAAGAGAACTACTTGGACATGTCCCTGAGGTTACTTAAGATCAGGTTCAACTTGAAGGTTCAACCTCTATTTTAGCCCAGTCCGCTAAAGAAATAAGGGACTATGACCTATTTGTATCCTTTTATTGAACATTTACTTATAATTTGCTTGCCTTGCTTGGTTTTCATGTCTTCTTCTGGCCTTTGCTGTTAATGAATGAATGCTACCATTGAGCTAGAAAAAGAAAATGTGACCTCCTTACAGACTTTCTAGGTCTGGAGCTCCCATTGTAGTTTCTTTATTTTTAAATAATGTTGAATAGAAAAACTGTCCTGTATTTTACCCCAAGAGATCTTATTCAATTGGATGGATGGATGGATGGATGGATGGATGGATGGATGTTGTGTCATCCTCATAAGAATCAGATCCATGTCAGTTCTTAGTGACCATACAAATAAGACAATTTTCAAAATGAACCAACTTCTAAGTCCCAAGGATCCACTCATCACTATAATTTCTTCTTCTTCTTCTTCTTCTTCTTCTTCTTCTTCTTCTTCTTCTTCTTCTTCTTCTTCTTCTTCTTCTTCTCCTCCCTCTTCCTCTTCCCTTTCTCCTTCCCTTCCTCCTTCTTTCTTCTTCTCCTCTCTTCCTTCTTCTTTTCCTATGTCTATGTCTCTTTCTTCTTCTTCTCCTTCTCCTTCTCCTTCTCCTCTTCTCCTTCTCCCACAACATTGGTATTCATGCCAGGAGAGAACAAATGTTACCATGAGAGGCAAACAGCAGGGCAAAGGGATGTCAGGGAAAACCAAGCCTTGTGACTGCATTAAAATCAACACTATTTATTTATACCTCTGGTTCAGAGGGATGACAAAAGACCACAATGGCAAAGCCCAGCCCAGTTTGGACCTGTTAATGGGGAGAGGGCAGAGACAGCTACGTTCAAATGTCAGACCTTTTGTAGCTGCTACTACTTTATGAGCCTGATGTCAAGCAGCTTACTCAATGAAGCTTTTGTCTTAGGTGTATTGGCTGGGGCAGTGGAAAAACCACCCTGCCTTATATCCCAGCTCATCCATCTTCAGCTCACTCGGCATCTCCATTTTTGTCCACCTCCCCCTTGCCGGGAGAGCAAGGATTCCTTCATCCTGGGTTAATGTGCTGGAAAATTGCTCTGCATGTTTATGAGAGGTTCTTTCCAAAGGAAAGGGAAAGAGAGGTAGGCCAGCACACAGAGAAATATGCAAAGTCTCCATATGTGACTTTAGATGGGAAGAGTTTTGAAGTTAAGAAGAGAGGCATTGCTTGGTTTTGGTTTCCCCCACTGAACTTGTAGGGCAGGCCTAGGCTTGTGAGTTTTGACCCTGATTAAGAGCATTTCAATAGACTTGCAAAGCTCTCATTGTAACTCCTGGAAGAAATGTCCTTCCTCAAGTAATCAAAAAGGGGAAAGGTTGTGCCCAGCATTTCCTAACTGTTGATCTAGGTCTCTAACTTGAAACAACCCCCTCCAACTCAAAGTTCTGTTAAGATCCTTTCTTACTTTCTCCAAGTACAGTGAACAGGTTGCTATCATGGAGATTCTCAATCATCCAGGTCATGGTTGCCCCAAATATACTTTTTTCAAAATCCAACTGGACTTCCTTGTTTCACCCCAACCCTTTGAAAACAGGTTCTCTTCTCATCCAAGAAGTTTCTTCTCCTCCTGCTCTCAGGTGCTTTGGAGAATAGGTTGTCCATGTCTTTTCCATGATAGCCCCCCCCCCCCCC
>BHFT01019833.1:17403-67385 GCA_004320025.1 Laticauda laticaudata
CCCCCCCCCCCCCCAGTACTGGAAGACTGCTTTCATAACCCACCTAATCTTTGTCTTTATTATTAAATAGTAATCAATAGCAATAGCAATAGAACTTAGACTGATATATCTCTTCAGAGTGCTTTTACAGCCCTCTCTAAGTGGTTTACAGAGTCATTCTTTGGTCCCTAGCAATCTGGGTTCTCATTTTACTGACCTTGGAATGATGGAAAGCTGAGTCAACCTTGAGCCTAGTGAGACTCAAACTGCCAAATTGCAGGTAGACGGCAGTCAGCAGAAGTAGCCTGCAGTATTGCACTCTAACCACTGCACTGCCATGGCTCAATAATATTTTCTTCTTCTTTAGTTGGTCTCATGACCAACTAGAGTAAAAAGAGGAGCATGTGATGTCATGTGTGAGACACGTGGCATTATTGGAACTAGTTCTGGACCCTTGTGAGTTACTTAATGATGGTTCCCTTTGAGGTTGATGCGCAGAAACAAAACCATTTGGACATCCCATGATTTTTGCAAGATTTCAGACCATATCTATAGGAATGTCCTTTCCTTGTGGCCTTTTAGGGCTCAGACATTTCAACTGGAATGACCTTTAATGGCTATGATATGTCCCAAATACTCTGTGCCAAAACTAAATTGGGTGATACTTATACTCACAAACACAAACTGTTGATCCCACCAAAGTAGACCCAAGGCAACCAAGTTTTAAATCCTGAATTTTTTTAATGTTAATGTGAACATCAAATATCTCCATTTGTCTCTCTCCCACCCCCTCCTTTCTTTGCTGGCTGGGGTCAGCCACATTTAGTCCCAGGGGACCCTTAACAAGCAGATGTTACTGTAACATGCCTAAAGAATCAAGCATAAATATGACCTCTGACCTCCCTTGTCAGCTGATCCACTGAGAGTCTTAGAAATATACTCTTAACTTTTTAGAATTCCCCACTTTTCCCACCATCCCCCTTCATTCTTTTGGCTGGCTCTCCCTTCTGTTTCCAAGATCTGTAGCCAGCAGTGGCGCTGCCACCATTGCTCTAAGTCTGACCTCTCTCTTCACAGGGGTCAAAGGCCTTCAACCCAAGGGCAGGCCCTTTTTTCTCGCTAAAGGCCAGCTGATGAATCATTCCTGACTTGAAGGGAGGAGTTTCATCTCACCAAAGGCTTTCAAACAACAGCGGCCTATATATCAGCATTTTACACTGTTCCAACATCTTTCAAACTCACTTTCCTTTCTGGGAAAGACCACAACAAAGGAGTGTGTGAAGGGTTGCAACACATAGGTGGGGAGGGGTTAGAGTGGAGAAATTGGGGATGTTGAAAAGTCCTTGTTGACTGGAGCAAGAGAGGAGTCCAGTTTCCAAGCAGTTAAAAAAGAACATGAAAGAAAAAAATGTGCCCAGAAAGGAATGCAGCAGAAAGAAATTAAATCTTCAGATGGATTGTGGAGGAGTCAACTCTCCAACTTTTCCCTTATGAAAAAAGAGGGAAATATGAGCATCTCTTAGATTTCACTGCCTGAATTTCTGTCATTTTTTTTTTAGACTTGTGAGTATTGGTTGTTGAAATTTATATTTAACAAATGCACATCCCTTACATGACCATAGAACTGACTATCCTTTGCTCTAGAAATGGCCAGTCTCCGGGAAAGTCATCATTAATGAAATAGCGATATTTGTGCAAAAGCAGGCAAAAAAAAGGCTGATGCAATCCTTGGTTGCATAAACAGAGGGTTAGAATAAAGAAGTATTAGAACCTCTATATAAAGCTTTAATAAGCCCACGCTTGCATCCAATTTTGGTTGCCACATTATTTTAAAAAAATGTTGAGACTCTCAAAAACGTGCAGGGAAGAGCAACAAAGAAGATTAAAGGCCTGGAGACTAAAACCTATGAAGAATAGTTGCAGGAATTGGGTGTGGCTAGGCTAGAGAAAAGAAGGACTAGGGGTGACATGATGGCAGTGTTGTAATATTTGATGGGGGTCAAATATTACATAGGGGTTCAAGGCATCTGAAAGCAAAACAAGAGGGAATGGATAGAAACTTATTATAAAGAGAACCAACCTAGAACTGAAGAGAAATTTCCTGGCAGCTGGAGCATTTCATTAGTGCAATGATTGGCCTCCAGAAATTGTAGGTACTCTAACACTGGAGGTATTTAAGAAGAGATTGGACAGCCTGAAGAAATTTGTCTGAAATGGTACAGAAGGTTGGACTAGAAGACCTCCAAAACACTTTCCAATTCTGTTATTCAACAAGTTGCCTTCCCATCAAGGCACCGCTAATAGTATTTGTTGGGTTTTTCTTCCTCTTCTAGATGAAAGGTATCCAAAAATCTGAGAAAATGATGTTTTATCAAAGTAGAGTTATACTAAACAAATTCATGTTCAAACTCACTTTCCTTTCTGGGGAAAAAAAAAACACATTCTCTTTTGATGCTTTTTAACATAGATTGTTCCTTCTCTATCTTTACTATATATTTAATCACATTTTACTTCTAAATGTTACATGACACCCTTCAAAATCATGTTTTCCAAGACAGCTAAAAACTTAATTGGACAAAGACTTCCTCATATTGATCTTAAAGCCTGTGGACTTCACAGATAGTCAGGTTATTTTCTTGGCAAGAGTATAACAGTGTTTTCCATTGCCTTCTCCTGGAAACATTTTCAGTAATTAAGATTCCTTACATTAAAAATAACACAATAAAGTGACAGCTCCAATAAAAAGTTGATTACCAGCAATATATTAAAAAGAACCTATTAATTGATTAAAATGTTTCTGGGCAAAGAATGGTAGGAACAGGAAAATATTTTTTCTTGGACTTATTACTGCCAGAATTCTCTTTTCATTATTTAAATATCAATATATAAAACTTAAATCTTAGCTCTCATTCCCATTTTGCAATTTCCTGAACTTTGCAATAGAGTTTGACATTTTTTAAAAAATGCAAAAACTAATGAAAATGATAGACAAATATATATATTAGAATAGGAAAGTTACTTGCAGAACTATATAATTTGGTTGGAATTGAAAACTAAAATTATATATTTGGAGAAACATAAATAAGCATGGACATATATTTTAACTACATAATAGTTCTCCAGTTCAATGAACCATACTTGACACATTCACCAAACTTTAAATATTTGCAAAAATCATTTTGCAAAGTTGATTCATCCATCTCCAGAGGAAGTTGGTTCACCATCTCTAGCATAAGAAATGCTGGAATTGGAAGGACAAGTAAATTCCAACTTTCAACCTTTCATCGATTCTGCAGGCATCTACTTAAAGCAGTTTTAAAAACAGTCATTTTTTTTAGCTTTTCTCCATCTGTAGTATATTCCCTTTATTTTGGTGTTTCAAGAAGTGTTTATGACATCCTTGTGTACGGGTTGCAACAAGTACGTACCCACATATATACAGCAACACACAAAACATGCAGCTTAGCTCCCATGCCAAAAAGTAATAAATTGGTGTGTGTGTGTGGGTCTGTGCATCTGTGTGTCTGTGTATGTTTTAGAAAAGTCAGCCTCTCTCTATTAGGATGAAGCTCTGTTATATGCTGGATTCCATCACTTTAATTAAAGAGCTGCCGATGACATACAACATGACAAATCCTGTAATAACCCAAATGCAATATTATGCTAAATATTAAACTCATATACAAGAGCAACGCAACACCCTCCAGTAATTTATTAGTACTGTGTGATAAAATGATCTGGTACAGATTTTCTCCAACAAGGGGAAAAAAAAACAAGCAGAATTAACTAGTGTCTGCTGGGCTCTCCTTGAATCAATGAGGCTAATTCATTCACAGCTCCTAAACTGAAAATTACACAGGCATTCCATGGGATGCTTCCTATCCATTGGAGTAATAAAGCTACCCAAACAGATCAGAATAGGTCCAAATTTGGGGTGGATAGAGATCCTAAAAGAATGGGTCCTAAAAGAATCCTAAAAGAAAGAATGGGTTCCAAAAAGGAGTTGTATCCAGTGTGTAGAAAATGAAAAATCCCCCAAAAATATTTCGGTGCTTTTTAATGCAACTAGTTACAAAGTCAGACCTTCTCAATCTCCCTGCTGATGCTAAATTGTAATTCATACCGATGGAATTGTAACTCAAGACTTTTTTTATTTAGTACTATACGTTTTCTAAATAATAGGATGTTCATAATCATGAACATCACCACATTGAAATCTACATAAAAATAATACAGTGGATCATGACTAATAACATTACAATTAAAGGAAGAGTAAAAGAAAGAAATGGGTGTTTTGTTACTTTCTAGGGCTGCCTTAAAAACCATCTTCTAAACAGCCTTCCTTACACCAAATGTTCAAACCTAGAAAATAAATTTTAAATTCTAAAAGTTTCTTCCCCCCCAAAAAAATTTCTTTGTACAGAGAATTAAACATTCTGAGAAAAATGTACAGAAGCACCTACATTGTGAAATAGAATGCAGAATAATAGAGCTGTAAGGGACCTTGGAGGTCTTCTAGTCCAACCCCCTGCTCAAGCATGAGACCCTATATTTTTCCAGACAAGTGGCTATCCAGTCTCTTCTTAAAAACCTCCAGTGATGGATCCCCCACAACTTCTGAAGGCCCTTCCACTGGTTGAGTGTCCTCACTGTTAGGAAATTTCCCTTTAGTTCCAGGTTGCTTCTCTCCTTGATTAGTTTCCATCCATTGTTTCTTATCTTGCCTTTCTGCTTTGGAAAATAGGTTGACCCCCCTCTTCTTTGTGGCAGCCCCTCAAATATTGGAAGACTGCTATCATGTCATCCCAAGTTCTTCTTTTCTCTAGGCTATCCATACCCAATTGCTGCAACCATTTTTCATATGTTTTAGCTCCAGACTGTTCCAACCCAGGCTTTGTCAATCGTAATTAATCACAAACTTGTTTTAAAAGCAAAACCTATTTTATTGCAACACTGGGAATTGTTTTTAATCTTAAAAAGTCCCCCAAGATAGCACACACCTTTCAGTTGTGTGGAATGCTGCCAAAAACAGAAGTATCCAATTAATTATAAAAGAAACCAACTGTACAAGAAAAAACCAAGCAAAGTACACAGAACTTCGAGGACTCAGAACCGATCAAATGTCTTTGCTTCCTGCAAAGCTTTCATCATAGAGATCTGACTTTTATCCCTTATGGGAGGGGCAATCACCTCCAAGCCTTACTCCTGAGTCGCCCCCTCTGCTTCAGCTGCTCTGGCCTTCTGGCAGCTCTGCTCACATGCACACTGGGAACAGGCTCCCCTGGGTCCTCTGCCTCGCTGCTGCCAGACTCCGAAGACTTCGAAAGCAGCACCCGCTCCCAGATGGTCCTGACCCCATCTCTGCATTGGATGCAGGACCATCATCCGAGTCCTCTCCAGACTCCCTGACTGGTTCCCTTTCTCCCTCACTGTCTGACTGCTGCCGTCTGCATAGGCTGCTAGTAAACCGCAACACAGGCCCTTAGTCATCTTAGTTGCTCTTCTCTGTACTCTTTCCAGAGTCTCAACACCTTTTTTTAAATAATGTGGAGCATTTTTATGACACAGCATAAACTTACATTACAATTTAAAGTTGTGATATAATTTTAAAGTAGCTGGTCTCACCTTTCAGTGCCAGAACTGGTAGGATAAGAAAAGGCCCATTTTTTTGTTGATAGGTCAACCATTTAGAACTTTTGTTAACAAGGTTCTTAAAAATGGTGGTGCTTTTGGGGAGTGATATGGAGACATCCTGTTGCCAACTGGGTGGGTCATATTTGTCTTGGAATCTATAAGGCCCATCTCCAAAGAAGCTTCAAAATATGCATAGAATTTGCCAATGTCTTTTGAAAGACATTTTGTCTTTCTCCACTGGGTCCTCTCTGGGGAAACTCGCAATGAGCAATGGAACTTGAAGGTCAGAGAGTGGATTAAGCCCATTGCATTGAGTTCACGGGAGCTCACACATATTTTTGCACCATGACAACTTTTGCTAATTCATGCATTTTTTCCTTCCCTTCATTTCCATACAAATGGCCTATCTTTAAACGGTTGGGTTACATTAATAAACCAAAGGTAGAAAGGAGGAAAAGCTTGCATAATACTACTCTCCCTCCTTTTCTGTCTCTCTCTCTCTCTCTGTCTCTGTCTCTGTCTCTGTCTCTCACTCTCCATCTCTCTCTCTCTCTCTTTGTGTCTCTCTCTTTCTCTCTCTGACTCTCTCTCTGTGTCTCTGTCTCTGCAGTGGTGCATCTTTTTCACATTTCTAATGTCGACTGGCACAATGCTAAGCAAACACAGCAGTGGGTCAAGGGTGAAGGGCTAGAAACCTTGCAGGTGAAAGGTTGAGGGACATGAAAGGCAAAGACCACAATTGTTTTAAGAAAGAGCTTTAGCAGGTTGGGGAATGTTTTAAGTTTTGGCAAACAGCCAGGCCAACTGTATTTGAGAAGGTCACACAACTGGCCTTAACATTTTAGCTGCTGTCTTTTTCCTCACACTTGGGTTTAATGATATTAGAGACCCTTATTGCCCTGCAAAAAAAAAAAAAAGTCACCCCCAACGTCCATGAAAATTAACCTTCTCTGCCAAGAGACACTGTGCAGGGTAGTTTCACTGTTGGTGTGCCTACAGGCTTAGATTTGTGCTGGACTCTTAGTGCTTAGAGCACTGACCTTCAGAGGCACCCTGGTCCCTTGGAAGCTAAAGAAGGACTCATTTTCACACTTACAATGTTCAATTTGGGAAGGGCATCCAAAGAAGTGGCAGGTCATTTACTTTCCATTCAAAAAGATGCAGTATGAATTTCTGCTGTGCCATCCTTGGGTTTATATTGTCAATCTGTATGAGACAATGTTGTTGAAGTAACCTTGTCATCTCCAACAGAAGGAGGAGGAAGAGGAAAAGGAAGAGGAGGAAAGGAAAGGAAAAATTCAGTTCTGCATCCAGTTTTGTTCACCACATTATAAAAAAGATGTTCAGATTCTAGAAAAAGTACAGAGAAGAACAACCAGGATGATTAGAGGACTGGAGGCTAAACATACAACGAATGGTTGCAGGAACTGGGCTTGGCTAGTCTAGTAAAGAGAAGGACCAGGGAAGACATGATAGCAAGTCTTCCAATATATGAGGGGTTGCCAAAGAGAGGAGGAAGGGGGTCAAACTATTTTTCAAGGCACCTGAAGGCCAGACAAGGAATAATGGATGGAAAGTGAACAAGGAGAGATTCAACCTGGAAATAAGGAGAATCTTTCCGACAGTGAGAACAATCAACCCATGGAACAGCTTTGCCCTCGGAAGTTGTGGGAGCACCATCACTTGAGACATTCAAGAAGAGATTGGACTGCCATTTGTCAGAAATGGTGTAGGGTCTCCCACTTGGGCAGGTGGGTTGGACTAGATGACCTACAAGGTCCCTTCCAACTCTGATTATCTGTTATCTGTTGTCTGTTAGGTCAAAGGAAAGGAAAGGAAAGGAAAGGAAAGGAAAGGAAAGGAAAGGAAAGGAAAGGAAAGGAAAGGAGGAAGGGAAGATGAAAAGGAAGGGATGGGAAGGGTAGGGAAGGAAAAGAAAAGAAAAGAAAGGAAAGAGGAGAGGAGAGGAAAGGAAAGGAAAGGGGAAAAGAAAAGGGAAGAAGGGAAAGGAAAGAGGGAAAGGAAGGAAGAAGGGAAAAGGGGAAAAAGAGGGAATGGAAAGGAATGGAAGAAAGGAAAAGGGGAAAGGAAAGGAAAGGAAAGGAAAAGAAAGGAAAGGAAAGGAGGAAGCAAGGAAGATGGAGACAGAGAAGAAGAAGGACTATTCTGTTGTTTTCTTTTTCTTTTAAAGTGAATCTGGCTTCCCTCATTGTGTTTCCCTGCTGGAAGTTTACAAATATTGATCACATGATGGTGATCAATATGCAACTGTCATAAATATATTCCAATTGTCAACCACCCAAGTTTTTATCAAGTGACCATGGGCTTGCTGCATTGGTCATAGATGCAAAATAGTCACTAAATGAATGGCTGTAAGTCAAGGTCTTCCTGTAGTCACAGGCTGGAATTTGGAGATAAACAGATACATTCTCCACACTTTTCTTCAATGATGAAGCTTCATAGGCTGCATCTAGCTTTTGACTGATCTGGATGAGGCACCCACTGGAGCTACCCCTGTGAAGCCTGACTTGCTCAAAATACCCTGGACTCCGATGGCTTTCTAGAACCATTGACTTTGTGGAACTTTCAACAGAGAGCCCCATGTCCTCTCCTCCCTTCCAGGAGCCGTTTCTGCTTCTTCCTCCCTGATGTGCAAATCCAGTGGTGCCAAGCAAAATCACTTTGCTGAGTGGCATCCCAGGCCCTTGAAAAATTACTTTCCCTCCCCAAATGCCTTCACTTCCCCCCACCGCTCTAATTATAAGTAATTACCTGTTCTTTTTCCTTTAAGGATCAAGCCTCCACTCCCAGCCTACCTCAGGGAATAAATATGCATTGCACTTTGATGAAATGTTCACATAATACAGGTCAGGTGGTTAATGAAGCCATAAAGTATAATATGTCCGCCACACTAAACATCACCCCATTCATCTGGCCTCCGCCGGGCGTTTAAGAGAGCAAGTGATGTTTATTGGCAGGAGACACCCACTCTGCCTTAAGGATCACCATTCAAGAGCTAGCTTTTGGTAAATAAACATATAACCTTTGCAATGGTAATTTAAGACTGCACAGTAAAAGAGCCATCGTAAGGCTATTGAGAGTGGAAAAAAAGGAGATAAACCTCCTCGTGAATAACAGCTTACAGCTTCAGGCAAAGGTGTTTATTAAGTGGCAAGCTGTTTCTCCATCTTGTTCCATCCATGCTTTACCCTTGCCATGTTTTTGTCCTCCCCTCCATTTCCGGACCAGCAGCAAAATCATGACGTTACACTGAGTTCTGAAATCAGATGGCACTCTGAGAAGGGTGATGGACAGAAGACAGACAGACAGAGGGACAGAGGGAAGGAAAACAGATCAGCATCAAAGGTCCTGTTGCAGAGGTGGTACTCAGCAGGCTCTGACCAGTTCTGGAGAAGCAGTAGTGGAAATTTTGAGTAGTTCGGAGAACCAGCAAATCCCACCTCTGACTGGCCCCACCAACCCCATCTATTCTCTGCCTCCCATTGAGTCCCAGCTGATGGGCTGGGTCTTCTTTGGTTGCTTTGCACAGGAGAACAGAGCTGGAAAATAGGTTAGTGGGGTGGGGAGAAAATGGGGATTTTGCAGTATCCTTCCCCTGCCACACCCACCAAGCTATGCCCACCAAGCCAAGCCAAGCCCACCAAGCCATGCCCACATAACCAGTAGTAATTTTTTTTGAATCCCACCACTCTCCTGTTGACTTAATGCCAACAAACAGGCATAGAAAACAGAATTTCTTCCTGATTGCCATCTGTGCACAGTAAGAAATCAAATTATGATGGTCCACCAAGATTAAAAAGTGTGTCTCAGAAAAGAAAGCCCAAAGATTGCAGTTGTTAAGAGATTAAGCTAAGACGCAAGGTCTGTTCCACCATTATTAAATTATTATTATTATTATCCATTATCAAAGTGGAACATTTATCGAATCAGAGCTTTGGTAAATAACCCACGATTGTTCCTGGAAGCAGCAGTGCATTGTCTAGGGAGCTCATAGTAAAGAACCTTCCTGAGTAGGGTTAGAGAGGATCCGAGTTCAATGCCCTTCTCCTCTATGAAAGCTCCTGGAACTCAACCTCCTACTCAGGATTGTGGTGAAGGGAGAATGAAATTGGGCAAGGGCAATTATTATTATTGAGTGCTGCAGAGTTCCAGGAAGAAAGGAAGGTTATAAACCACAACAATAAGCAATGAATAAATAAAGAGATTGTCTCAAAGGTGCTTTTTCAAGAGGCAACTGGACTTTCTAGGGTTTTTTTTTCCTTTGAATATGTTTCACTTCTCATCCAAGAAGCTTCTTCAGCTCTGACTGAATGGTGGGGAATGCAAGGATTTATACTCCTTGCAGATAGATGGGAAGGGACAGGGAAGGAAGAAAGGAGAGGAGAAGGAAAGAAGGAAAAAGAGGAGAGGAGAGAATTCAGTGCCCATTCTTGGAAAGATTCAGGAAAGCCATTAGAAGGGCTCAATGCCCTGGACAGAAATTTAGCACTTGGCTGGATTATTAAGGATCTCTTGAGGCTCATATTGCTTTTAACCCATCCCATAGGGCTATATTATTAAAATATGAGGGTGTTTTTTTTTTTTTTTCATTTCCNGGTGTTTTTTTTTTTTTTCATTTCCTTGGTCTCCTCTGCCTGAAGATATATGAAATGAGGAGGAAAAGAGTGTTCTGGAAATGGAAATATTTCTCCACAGAGACAATATACTTTACAGGATGGATTGGAGAGAAGGGAAGCGAATCAAGGCGTACAACTTTCTTTGACCACAGGATTGTAAATGGACATGGTAATGCTATTATTCTCTTGCCTTTCTCAACCAACAGACTTTGCAAGCAAAAAAATCCCTGAGACTTCTTTCCGTGTCCCATGGAGATCTTTAGCAATATTGCAACACCTCCCTTTTCAGTTACTACAGGTAGTCCTCAGCTAACGATACTTCATTTGGTGACCATTCAAAGAGACAATATCACTGGAAAAAAGTGACTGACGACCATTTTTCACACTTACAACCCCACGGTCACAGGATCAAAATTCAGAGGCTTGGCAACTGGTTCATACTTATGACCGTTGCAGTGTCCCAAGGTCACGTGATTCCCTTTTGCGGCCTTCCAACAACAAGTGGGATTTGCCGATCCTCCAACCTACTCAAAATTTCCATTATCGGTTCTCCAGAACTGGTCAGAACCTGCTGAATAGCACCTCTGGTGCTGGTCTGGTTTATATAACATGCTGGATGTTTGCAACATGTTGGAGCACATCATGTTACCCATTTCATTTTATCTTTTGTCTACTGAAGTGTTGTGGAACCCCAGTTAGTCGGTGTTGGAATTTGGGTTGAATGGGGAGGCGGGTGGGTTTCTGGAGAACAGCTGTGAGAAGGAAATGAAAGCAATTTGTAGAGCTTCCAAAATATGCGACTTAAAGGAGATTTTAAAAAATCAGCCCTTGTTAAACATGCTCGAATAGGGGTAATTTCAGGCCATTGATGTATTTCAGTTATGGAAAAAAAATGGGGGGGGGGACATTGATGCATTTCCCAACCTGGAGCCTTAAAAAAATGAAAATAAAATAAAATGGAAATAATTGCTTCGGGGACCCCTTGAGTCGAAGCACACAGGTGTTTTGAGGGGAACATAAACATTTTTTTCCTAAATGAGGCATTGAGGGCTGGAAGAAGGGCAGTAAAATTAGTAGAATTACTGCCTGATTTTAACCAGATGATTGCTCCACTCGGACACCAGCACATTTTCATTAGGGACTCTTAATTTACAAGGCATTTGCTGCATTCCAGGGGAGGCTGGGAAAAAAATCCCCCAGGTCCTAAGGAATGCCAGATCTGCAACCTTAATGGCAAGCAGATACGCCTTGCTGCAGGTTGTGATTGTGTGTGTGTGTGTGTGTTACACTTCATTTCATCAAAAGCAATTTAGCTGAATTCCTCCACCGATTTAACCCTTCAGATAAAAAGTGAGAAAGCAACGTGTCCTCTGTGCAAAATGACTCAATTAACTTTTTAGGAATAAGCGTATTTGAGGGGTCCTTGGTGCTCTTTGAGCTTGGTTGTTTTCTTGCAGATGGTTCATGATCCAAACTAGGTTTCCATTCCATTCCCATGCTAGCACTGATGATGTCACCAAGTTGGGTAATGAAATGCCTGCAAGAAAACAACCAAGCTCAGAGAGCACCAAGGACCCCACAGTCCTCCTATTCCTCCTCCTCCCACCACTGATTTTACCTAGTTGGGTAATGAAACGCCTGCAAGAAAACAACAATGCTCAGAGAGCACCAAGGTCCTCTCATTTCAACCCCAAGCTACAAATATTCTCCTTTATTGATAAATATTAGCACATAGGCACATATATAACCATACTGTTTATGAACACTTGCACATACACATCTTTGCTAATCTGTATTTATGAACCTTAAGTGTATGTTTCCCTCACCTTCTGAATAAATTTTGATTTATGCCTCTGAGCTTTCCATGACATCAGAATATTCCTTGAACAGGGCTGGGAGGCAGGGGAAGATTAGCATTTTCCTGGTCTAAGAACTGATTTTGCATTGGGCCATCATGATGTCATTACAATCCTGTCCAGAAAAGCCTGTGGCACATTAGACCTTAGGCTTGAATTACCACACTCCACATAAATTTGTTGACATTTTATAGAGGCAAATTGCATGCACCACCATCTGATGGTGTCCACCCAGCATTGACCTTTGGGTTTTTATGACTTTCAAAGATATGAAATGTCACCTTAACTCACCTGGCAACAATCAACTTTCTCCCTCCCTCCCTCCCTTCCTCCCTCCATCCCTCTTTCTGTCTTCCTCTTTCTCCCTCTCACTTTTTCTCTTTCTCTTCCCTTCTTTCCTTTTTCCTTTTTTCTTTCTTTTCATTCTTTTTCTCTCTCATTTTCTTTCCCTCTCCCTCTCACCCTCCCCACATATTGAGCTCTGTTATATTCAAGTTAAATATTTCACATTGAAATAACTCATTTTGGGATTTGGTATGAGTCTCTCTCTCTCTCTCTCTCTCTCTCCCTCCCTCCCTCCCCCTTTCTCCCCTCTCTCTCAATTTTCTCTTATTTTTCCAGATATTGCCTTAATTTCTATGGCATTTCTTTGATTCACTTTATTTATCTTACTTCCTGATATATTTCTGAGCCTCTTCTCTTGCTCACATCATTTGACTTTAAGGCCAAACTCATAAGAGAGTCTATATTTCTGCTGCTCACTTTGGGAGAAAACAACCATCTCCAAACTTTGTGGGTTTTTTGGGGTTTTCTTTGTTTCAAGTGACAGCACAGTCACTTGTCAATCTGCTATTTTATGCAAATGAAAAATTTCCAATCGCCACCATTTAGCTAACATTTGATATAGAATATCCAATAAAATCCCAACTTTTCATTCAAGAAGAATGAGCAAAGTAGGAGAAAAGAAAATGAGCAAAGTAGGAGAAAACACAGGAGAATTACTCATTTAAAAAAATGGTGAGAGGGATGGCATTCATAAACTTGAAGAGAAGAAGTGAGAAAGACAAGAAGTGAGGCCTACATACATTGGTGTATATATGAATTCCCACTCTGCAAATCTCAAAGATAGAGAGTGTGAAAGAATGGAACAAAGACACACCCAACTAACCCAGAAGGCTCATGTTAGTTTTATTGTGTTTTATTATTTGCAAACTGCCATGCCACAGAGGGCAGATGGGCTTTTTTGGAATCTAGGTATTATTGTCTCTATGACTATTATTAAGTGTTGTACTTTATGGTTCTTGACTCTTGATGAATATATCTTTTATGTACACAGAGAGCATTTGCATGAAGACAAATTCCTTGTGTGTCCAATCACACTTGTTCAATAAAGAATTCTATTCTGTTCTGTTCTGTTCTTTTTTTGAAAGCAGCAGTTTGGGGAGCAATGACTTTTAAACCCCTGGAAGAATACATGGATATCCATTCGTGGGATCCCACCCAACACTTGTTCCTTTAGCCCAGAATAGAATTATGAACGGATTGGATTAGATTACCAGTCTAAATACCTGCTGAGCAAACATTCCTGAAGGAGAAATAGACCCTTTTTTGTTGCCAAAAGAAAATAGATCATAAAAGAAATTTTAAAAACCAGGAGGGGAGAAATGTCCTGCTGGTGTTTAAAATCTCCCTGAAATCTATCTGACCATGCTTCTGTGCAAGAGCTAAGACTGACCCCTTTATTCCAAAATATGTTCTGACAGATGGGGAATAAGATTATGAGATTTCAGGAAAAAAAGAAAAAGAAAAATCACAAACCTGTATGAGCTAATATTGTTCCAGATGCATTATCTTCTAATCTCTGGGAAGACAATGTTCAGAGGATAGAAATATGTAATATTCCTTTTGGCACTCAGAGAAAGAATTCAAAGTTACACTTAATCTCTCCCAGAACTGGGATTTCCACCAATTGCTCTGAAGGAAGAGGAAGGGAATCAAAACACCTGCCTAAAATATCTTTGCCCAGGTTGGAGCAATCTACCCAGATTGAGTTCCCAACACTCTTAAAGGACTAATGTTTGGAAATAAGCAATTCAGTTAGGCCTACAATGACTTCAAAAAAAAAAAAAAAAGAAACCTCCATATAGAAAATACAATGCAAAGTACAATTATCTCCCCAATATTCCACTTGGTGAGAATTCAATGAACAGTAAACAAGGGATTTTACCCCTTCTTTTCAAGAATCCCCAGGTTTTTTTTTTTTTTTTTTGGAGCTGTGGAACATGACTGGGCAAGTAAACACCCAACTTATGTGTAGAGTGATATAGAGTGATAATGCCAACAAGGATTATGGGCTGCTCTTTGTTTAGATCAGGCCTGGAAAAATCTGGAGATTCATCAGAGAGCGATATAATAGTTACAGCTTTCAGGTCCAAAAAGGAAAAATGAACAGGAACAGTGGCTACTAAATCAGTAGTGATAAGCAGGACTTGAGCCCAGGGTCAAGAAAGTTAAGTTGACAAAACAACTCAGACAAGCCCCTCCCTAGTTCACACAGAGAGGAGAAGCACATTCAGACTTGAAAGTTATTGTCACTGCAACTATGTACAATGTAAATAGTCCTGAAATATGTTGGAAGGGTGTGTGATGGGTCCCTTCACTCAAAGAGGTACGTCTAGAACAGTGGTTCCCAACCTTTTTTTCACCCCGCACCCCTAAAGAAATTTCACTCGAACCTCGCATCCCCTGAAATATATGGTAAATATATGGTAGGACTGAAATATTTAATTATTAAATATATGGTAGGATTGAATCTTTTCAGCTATGTATGTGACGGCCACTAAGTAACGATACTTAACTCTAAAATGAAAACAAAGTTAGTTCATTGCAAAAGAAAATAAAAATGCCAACATATAGCCAATATCCTATTATTTACCTGGACTTTTCTCGCACCCCCTGGAATATTGTCTCACACCCCAGGTTGGGAACCCCTGATCTAGAACAAGTGGTACAACTTGCCTTGAGAAGTTGTAAATGCTCCAGCACAAGAAGTTTCTGAGAAGAGATTGCATAATCATTTGTCTGCAGTGGTATAGGGTTTCCTGCCTTAGCAGGGGGTTGGACTAGAAGACCTCCAAGATCCCTTCCAACTCTTGTTCTATTCTATTCTATGCTATGCTATGCTATGCCATGCCATGCCATGTCATGCCATGCCATGCCATGCCATGCCATGCCATGCCATGCTATGCTATGCTGTTCTCTATTCTATGCTATGCTATGCTATGCTATGCTATGCTATGCTATGCTATGCTATGCTATGCTATTCTGTCCAAGGAAGAAGGGCCTTCTTCGTGGTGGCTCCATCCCTCTGAAACATCATCCCTGAGGAAATAAGATTGGCTCCGCCTTGATGCCTTTTCAAAATATCCTGAAGATGTGACCTAATGGGCTTGGAGATCCCTAGGATGGTGTGGAGCCCGTCAAGTAGTGGGTTTAATTATTGGAACCAGGAAGTTGGGGATTTATTGGGGTTTCATTGAGGTTTTATTTCGGTAAAATTAAAGTGTAAGTAAGTCGGACGATCATTCAAATTTTCTTAATAAATAAACCTCTTAATAAATAAACTTGCCTGCAGATCTGGAAAAACCTTAAAATGGAACAAGGAACTGTCAAATGAGCCTGGAGATTCCCTCAGCTCTAGCCTCTTTGGTTTTCTTCCATAGTCCCAAATATCAAGTCAATTTAGACATTTTTGAGGAGGAAAAGAAAGAAGAAAGAGGGAGAAGGAGGGAGGGGAGGAAGCACAATTAATGTAGCATTTCTTTCTGGCATGAAAACATTCAAAGCACTGTGTCCTTCCCACAGATTGAGGGAATTTAAATATGTCTAAATACATTGGGGAGCTGAAAAATGGAAGCTTATGGTGATTTTTGCTAGTATTTATTAAAATATGGACACCTGCCAAGCCACGTTCTCTAGAAGGTCAATGAAACAAGTATAAAAAGTATAGAGAATAATACAGCAGTTTAAGCAGAAGAGGTACAAGAACGCCATTCAATAGTATATCTCCCAAATCTCTGCTCCTTCCAAGGAAATCACAGAAGCAAATTCTTCATCAAATTAGATCAAAGAGAGAGAAGGAATGACAGTTGTGTTCTTCTACACAGTTATTAGTTTAGGAGGCCTCCATAACCAGTGGTGGGATTCAAAATTTTTTACTACCGGTTCTGTGGGCGTTGCTTGGTGGGCGCAGTGAGCCTTGATCGGCATGGCTTGGTGGGAGTGGCAGGGGAAGGTTACTGCAAAATTCCCATTCCCTCCCCACCCCACTAACCTGCTTTCCAGCTCCGTTCTCCTGTGAAGNCTCCCCACCCCACTAACCTGCTTTCCAGCTCCGTTCTCCTGTGAAGGGCAACAAAAGAAGACCCAGCCGATCAGCTGGGATTCAGGAGGCAGAGAATAGATGGGGCAGGGCCAGTTAGAGGTGGCATTGACCAGTTCTCCAAACGACTCAAAATTTCCGCTACTGGTTCTCCAGAACTGGTCAGAACTGGCTGAATACGACCTCTGTCCATTATCATCAACCAGAATATTGTGTTGTCTCAAGGAAAGGTATAATTAATCTGTTCTCCTTGTTTGTCCCCTTGGTGATTTCAAACAAATAGAGGAACATCCTTGAAAGGGAAACTGGAGACCTTTCTTTAACATTTATTTTATTTTATTTGTTCAATTTATTTGCCGCCTGTCTCTTGTGTGGCTACTCTAGGCGGCTCATTATAATAAAAAGGAAGAAAAATGAAAGGCATTAAACAGAACTGAAGCAAAATATTTTGATCACAACTGAGCCAGAGGTGGTATTCAGCAGGTTCTGGCCAATTCTGAAGAACCGGTAGGGGAAATTTTGAGTAGTTCAGAGAACTGGCCAATACCACCCCTGACTGGCCCCGCCCCATCTATTCTCCGCCTCCCATTGAGTCCCAGCTGATTGGCTGGATCTTCTTTGGTTGCCCTGCGCAGGAGAACGGAGCTGGAAAGCAGGTTAGTGGGGTGGGGAGGGAATGGGGATTTTGCTGTNCTTCTTTGGTTGCCCTGCGCAGGAGAACGGAGCTGGAAAGCAGGTTAGTGGGGTGGGGAGGGAATGGGGATTTTGCTGTAACTTTCCCCTAGGAGTGGGGAGGGAATGGGGATTTTACAATATCCTTCCCCTGCCACGCCCACCAAGCCACGCCCATAGAACTGGTAGTAAAATATGTGAATCCCACCACTGAACTGAGACCAAAATTTCAGTTGCTTAAGTGAGCCATTTGTAAAGTGAGTTTTGCCCCATTTTACTATCTTTCTTGCCACCATTGTTCAGCGAATCACTGCAGTCATTAAATTAATAACATGGTTGATAACTGGTTGATAAATTAATAACATGGTTGTGAAGTGAATATGGCTTCCCCATTGACTTTGCCTGTCAGAAGGTCATCAAAGTTGATCACGTGACTCCTGGGACACTGTGATCATCACCTGAGCCACAAGATGGATGGCAGATACATTTGATAAATACAAAATAAATCCATGCCAGTTTCCTAGGATCCAAATTTTGATCCCATGACCATAGAGAGGCTGCAATAGTCCTAAGGGTAAAAAATGGTGCTAAGCAGAGGTGGTATTCAGCAAGTTCTGACCAGTTCTGGAGAACCAGTAGCAGAAATTTTGAGTAGTTCAGAGAACTGGCAAATATCATCTCTTGACTGGAGATTTTACAGCATCCTTCCCTGCCACGCTCACACGAGCCACAAGAACGGTAGTAAAAATATTTGAATCCCACCACTGGTGCTAAGTCCATTTTTTCAATATCCTTGTAACTTTGGTCACTGAAATACCGGTATATAAGGACTACTTGTCTAGAACAATAAAATAAACAATGACAAAGGACACAACGAGGGTAAATCATCAAATAACATAACCAAAAAGAGCGATGGGTGGAGAGCAGGGAGCAAAATAGAAGTTGAGCTGTGGTGGCACAGTGATTAGAGTACAGTACTGCAGGCTACTTCTGCTGACTGCAGGCTGACTGCAATTTGGTGGTTTGAATCTGACCAGGCTCAGAGTTGACTCAGCCTTCCATCCTTCCAAGGTTGGTAAAATGAGGACCCAGATTGCTGGGACCAGAGGTTGACTCTGTAAACTGCTTAGAGAGGGCTTGTAAAGCCTGTAAGCAGTATACAAGTCTAAGTGCTATTGCTATTGCTATTGGTTCTGGATCTGCCAAAAATCCAGACAAGAAATAGATGACAGCACAGACTAGTTTCTTGCCACAATCTAATGTCCAGCAAGTCCTCAACTTACAACTGCAATTGAAGCCAAATTTTCAGCTGCTAAATGAGAAAATTTGTTAAGTGAATTTTGTCCTATGTGATGCCTTCTCTTGCCACATTTGCTCGGTGAATCACTGCACTTGTTAAATAGGAAACACATTGTTAAGTGAATCTGGATTCCCACATTAATTTTCCTGTCAGAAGGTCGCAGAAGGGGATCACGTGACCCCGTAGACACGCAACAGTCATAAATGTGAGAAAGATGTCAAATGTCCGAATGTAATCCTGTGGCCATGGGAGATGCTGCAACGGTCATAAGTGTGAAAAATGGTCATAAGTCACTTATATGCAGTTGCCGTAACTTTGAATGGTCATTAAGTGAACCATTGTAAGTTGAGGACTGGCTGTACTTCCAGATTTTTGTAGCTTTTGAACCCGAAGCCCAGCTTAAAACTAAAAGAATCCTGGCTTTTTTTACCCCATGGCAAGAAGGAGGAAGAAAAAAATCATATTAGGGAAGCATGCACAGAGAAGAACACACACACAGAAACACAGACAAATTTTTTCCCCAAACTGACAGTTTTAAGGGGTTTTAAAATATCTAATGCTCCAGGTTCCTAAATTGGCAGGAAGCCAGTCTCGGCCTTAAAGGGACCCACACTTTATTATACTTTCTAATTCCTCCAAAGTCTGTCTTTAGGATATATGAGCTCGCTCTAAGACAACTACTCCATTCTCATCCTCCAGTGGAATACACCAGTCTCAGCTCATAAATTGAAAATAGAGGATCAGTAAATCAGCCCAGGCTGTTGCAAAGGGACACTGTGAATTTCCAGTCAAATCTTTCAGTTTAGCTTAAATATTTCATCTTAATGTCACCTTTAGAAAAATCTTTCATTCGAGTAAGTTACAACAGCCAGTGCTAAACTGATTACACTTCCCCACTGACCACCAAAAGAGACCTCTCAATGGCACTCGGCAGCTTTTGGTTGTAAAGCTGAAAGAGGAAGCATTTTCTAATGTAAGCAAGAGGTTCAAGAGAAATTCAACTGCGGTTGTGATTAGAGCTGGACAAATCTTCAAAGCGGTGCTTGGATTCGATCCCGAGTTCCTTGGAAGCCTTGGCATAGAATGGAATCATACATAAATAAATGGAATTGGAATTGGCATTTTAAAAATCCATACATGTGGCTTTGAAAGATCATAGAAGACAGTCATAGAATCAGAATAACAGGATAACAGAGTTGGAAGGGACCTTGGAAGTCTTCTAATCCAATCCCCTGTTCAAGCAGGAGACCCTATACCATTTCAGACCAATGGCTGACCAATCACTTCTTTAAAACCTCCAGAGTTGGAGCAGCCAAAACTTCTGGAGGGAAACTGTTCCATTGTTTAATTGTTCTATCAGGAAATTTCTCTCTAGTTCTCTTTTTGATAAGTTTCCATTCATTGTGACTTGTCCTGCCTTGTGATGCTTTGGAGAATAGGTTGACTGTCTCTTCTCTGTGGCAGCCCCCCAAATATTGGAAGGCTGCTATTTTGTCACCCCCTAGTCCTTCTTTTAAGAAGTGATTGGTCAGCCATACCCAATTCCTGCAACCGTTTGTCATATGTTTTGGCCACCAGCCCCCTAATCATCTTTGTTGCTCGCACCAATCTTAAACTACATACAAAAACAGCAAATAAAGTGGTTTGCTCACCTGGGATTCCATACCATAACAGGCATATACAAAAAGAGGAGGAGGACAAAGACTATGAGGCAGACCAGAAGAACATGGAGAGACATCATCAAAGGCACACCATAGTAGCATCAAATAAGGGTTGAGACTACTAGAAGAGCGAGAACTTTGCATATCCTACACACATACCAACACAGGTTANAAAGAAAGAAAGAAAGAAAGAAAGAAAGAAAGAAAGAAAGAAAGAAAGAAAAAGAAAGAAAGAAAGAAAGAAAGAAGGAAAGAGAACTGAGTGAAGAAGGAAGAGGAGGATTTGATTTTGCTGCCTATAACTGAGACTTCATGGTGGTCTCCCATTCAAATACAAGATTGGCAATTCTACTTGCCCACATAGGCAACATGTGTGTATGGTTGTGTCCAATCTACACGTGTACATGTTATTAAAGATCCATTGGTCTACACTTAACGTACATGTAAAACTACTTTTAGCCATAAAGCAGTTGATTAAAGCTGATTAGGTGAGATCTGGGCAGGTCTATTTGTTACACTAATGAGCTGCCCAAGCAAAAACTTTGCAGAAATTTCTTAGTTCTACTTGTTTCCTACAACTGATCCAGTGGACTTTGTAGCAGATTGTAGGAAATCTGGTCTTTTTTTTGTGAAGAGGAACAAATAATCAAAACAGGATTGGGAGTAGAATTACACGGACCCAAACTATGCTCAGATATTATATTTTTCTCTTTCTCACTTCTGATTTCTACATCAGGGAAAAGGAACTGGAAAATATTCTGTAGGTTATGAGAAGGTTTGCAATACAAAAATTCCTTCCTAAAGTGGCACTGCCTTAAGAGGAAGAGGAAAGTGGAACAGCAATCTCTGGGTTACACATCATTTTGTGAAGATAAATGTTCTACCAAACCCTGTCAATGAAGGACAAAAAGCAAATAGGGCTAACATAGTGAGAGATTTTAGCATAATACCAAAGAACTTTTCCAAATGTTTTGAGGTAAGTCCAACTGTTGGGCCTCTCAAAACCAATGTCCCTCCACAAGCTGTGTTTTAACAATATAATAGGTAGAAGCCCTAACTCTATCTCACTTGATTTACCATTTGACCTACCTATCAACCTTTCATGAAAAGTTACACTTGCCAGATCTAAGACCATAAGCAAAGAAACATGATCTATTTCTCTATCCCCCTCAAGGGACTCAGTATTTTCCTCTCTAAACTGTCAGGTCTCTGTTTTCTCTCCATGATGGCGTCTTTCCCAGGGGGACTTTTAATTATTTGTCATGACAAGTCTTCTAACTTCTTTGCAGCCAGGCCACAAAACACAACAGGGCCTTTGACTTCTTCAAGGGAAGGGTCAAACACACTGTCCTTGTGGATTCTCCTAAGGTGAGCCCAGGACACAGAAAAACTTGCATAGGAGGGCTTCCAACACACATACAAAAACTCCTAGGTGGGAATGACATCCTGTTTATTAACATCTATCCCACTGAGACAGAAATGTGGGACAACGTCTACAAATATGGTTGAATGGTTAGGCATATCAGCAATTTCCAAAGAACTTCCAAAGGTGATTATTTCCCTCTCTAAGACATGCTGATGACGTTCAGGTGGCAGAATCTTGTTTGCTTATTCATCTGAGGGCAAATCCTACTGAAGCTTTATTTTTCTTTTTCTTTTCTGCACTTGCTGCATTTTTGACAAGAGGATTTCTTCTTGTTGAATAAAGCAGGACTGTCAGTTTATTGGAAGGGATTACTTTCTTCCTTCTGCTCTCTCACTTGATGCATCCTATTTTTTTTTAAAAAAATATTCTTTTTAAATGTGTCCTTTTACCATTGCAATGGTAAATATTGAATGCTACCTGAAGATTTAACTGTATAGTTCTTATTTATTGTTTTAATGTTTCGTTGTTTTCCATGGTATTTTAATTGTATGATAGTAAGCCACCCAGAGTCACCTTGGTGAGATGGGCAGCATAGACATCTAATAATAAATACATCATAAATAAATGCAAAAATAGAAATACAGAATAACAGAGTTGGGAGAGACCTCGGAGAACTTCTAGTCCAATCCTATATCATTTCAGATTAATGATAGTTCGATCACTCCTTAGAAACTTCCTGTGATGCACTACACACAACTTCTGGAGGCAAGCCATTCCATTGGTTGATTATTCTCACTTTCAGGAAATTACTCCTTAGTTCTAGGTTGCATCTCTCCTTGGTTGGTTTCTACCCATTGCTTCTTGTCCTGCCTTCAAGTATTTTGGAGGATAGCTTGACTTCCTTTTCTTTATAACAGTCTCTCAAATATTAGAAGACTGCTGTCATGTACCAGAGTACAGAGTTGGACCATAAGGTAGACCAAGCACCAAAGAATTTATGCTTTTGACTTGTAGTGTTGGAGAATATTCTTGAGAATCCCTTGCACTGCAAGGAGATCAAATCAGTCAGTCCTTAAAGAAAACAACTTGGTTCTTTGGAAGGACATATATTTTGGCCACCTAATTGGAAGAGAGGACTCATTGGAAAAAACCCTGATGTTGGGAAAGATGGAAGGCAGAAGGTGAAGAGGACAACAAAGGAAGAGAATGTTAGATAGTGTCATTAACACAATCACCATGAATTTGAGCAAACTCTGGGAGACAGGAAGGACAGGAGGGCTTGGCATGCTATACTCCATGGGACAATGAGGAGTTGGACACATCAACTGAGCAAATCAACTGAGCAAAAATTAGAAACTAAATTTGAGAGGCAGGATCCTATCTAAAGATTATTCTTTAATTTCACAGCAGAAGTCAGCAGAAGTCAGTTGCAAACCAGAGATTCCTGTAGACATCCCTTTACTCATGAAAGCTAAAATAATGCAGCCACATGACGATGCAATAAACATGGCATTAAATGAATGATATGATTTGAAAACAGATGCTGAGACACCAAAGATCATATCATGCATGTTTGGCAACCTTGACTCCTCCAACCAGCCCTGAAATGGTTTCCTTTCTGCCATGTGATACAGTGCAGCCCTACACCTGGCTAAGTTTAATTTGTTATTTATGTCAGTTTTGCATATTTGTAAAGTTCAAGGGTCTTCGACACTAGCTCAACCTTGCCAAGTCAGGGCTCACATGTGGTTCCCAATTTATTTCTAATAAACTTTACTTGGGGGAAACATATGTGATCAATTTTGCTGATGATTAAATGAGAACAGGCATTTAAGGCTAACATCCTTGTTAGTCAGTCCAGTTTGAAGTTGTGTGGGTGTTTAAATAAATCACTTCATACTGGTTTTGACTGCACTGATAAGACTACTTTTGTCAAGACTCTAGAAAGAGTGCAGAGAAGAGCAATAAAGATGATTAGGGGTCTGGAGGCTAAAGCATATGATGAAGGATTGCAGGAACTGCAGTCTTCCAATATTTGAGGGGCTGCCCCAAAGAAGAAAGAGTCAACCTATTTTCCAAAGCAGGACAAGAAGCAATATTTCAAAGCAGAAGTTGCAGGTGCTCCATCACTGGAGGTTCTTAAGAAGAGCTCCAAGTACCATTTGTCTGGAATGCGTAGGGCCTCCTGCAAAAGTAGAATGGAGGTTGGATTCGAAGACCTGCAAGGCCCCTTCCAAATTTGTTATTCTGTGACTTCTATGCCTTTAGATCTCACTTACGCATACATGCATGCATCAAATTGGCTGGCCTGCTGGTTTTATATTCCCTTTTAATTAGGACGCATACTGAGATAGCTACCACTGTTGGGAACCTCCTTATTCCCTCATCTCCAGTCTTGTTCTAAGTGCAATTACTAACACTGCTCCAAACTTTTAACATCAGTTCACCAAAATGCCCACCAAACACATATAGCATGAGCATGTTATTTTAAATGTCCACTTTTATCAATTGGACAATCCTCTTCCAGGATGATCTGTCATCAAATTAAAATGCGGGTTTGGAAGAATAGGGATGAGAGCCATGATGGCACAGTCGTTAGAATGTAGTATTGCAGGCTAACTCTGCCCACTGCCAGGAGTTTGATCCTGACTGGCTAAAGGATGACTCAGCCTTCCATCCTTCCAAGGTCGGTAAAATGAGGAGTTTGATTGTTGGGGGCAAGAGGCTGACTCTGTAAACCACTTAGAGAGGGGCTGTAAAGCAATGTGAAGCGATATATAAGTCTAAGTGCTATTGCTATTAGGATTGCCTGCTTGCATTAAGACCCAAATGTTCAGTGTTTCCTAACTTATGGTTGATCTTGTTAATGTCCAGATTCTAAGTTTTAGGATTTTTTTTCCTCTTCTGTTCAATTGTGCCCATTTTTTGGAGACTGTCTGGATCAGTTCCTGAAGTTTTCTTTGCAAGGTTTTTAGAATTATTTGCCATTTTTTACTTCCTGGGGCTGAAAGAAAGTGACTGGCCCAAGGTCACTCAGCAAGCTTTGTGCTGAAGGTGGCACTAAAACTCGCTGTCTCCTGGTTTTTAGCATAATGCCTTAAAAGCTACACCAAAATGGTTCTCCATTTTTAATTACCATCTGGCTAATTTTCTTCCTGCGTTACATATATTACTAAGTTAGCCCCTACTTATTAGCTAAGGAGTTCCTTGTTGATAGTTTCTGCTTTCCACTTAACCTTTTAAATGGAAGTGAAATCTTGATAACTCAAAGAAAATGACATGTAAAGTTCTTCTACATCCATAATATTTCTAGATGGTCACATTGCCGGTAACGGTGACAGAATATGGGATTAGATGGTATTTGTTCTGATTCAGCAGCACATCTGCAATTTTATGTTTTAACAAAGCATAACCATAAGTAAGCATACAAAGAACATGGCCTAATATCTGGGGAAGTAAGTAATCAGATCAGGAATTCACGAAGAAGGTAATTTGCAGCATAATTACAGAGAGCCCACAGTGCATTAACTTCCTGTAATATGGCTTTGAATCTATTTTTTGTAATGTGCTTTTTAAATACAGGTAGTCCTCAACTTGCGACCACAATTGACCACATTTGTTAAGTGAACTGTCGCAGTTCTTAAATTCGTAACATGTTAATCAAGTGAATCCGTTTCCCCATTGACTTTGCCAGTCAGAAGATCACAAAAGGGGATCATGTGACCCCTGGGAACTGTCATAAATGTGAGTCAATTGTCAAGCTTCTGAATGTAAATCACGTGACCATGGGGATGCTGCAATGGTCATAAGTGTGAAAAGCAGGGGTGGGATTCTACCGGTTCGCACCTATTCACTTGAACCGGTTGTTAACATTCTAAGCAGTTCTGAGAACCGGTTGTTAGAAGAAATTACTGGGCTAATCCTGTAAGGAAGGCAGGAAGGAAACATTCTGGTGTTGCTTACAGAAACTGTCTCTCTGTTAACCCTTATTACATTCTTGGCAGGATGAGACTTCCTGTCTCTGGAACTTCTCTGGAGTTTTTTTCCCCTCCTTTACTGGTACTTTGCTTGTGTGGAGTGACCATTCAAAGTTACGATGGTACTAAAAAAGTGATTTATGACCATTTTTCACACTTAAGACTGTTGCAGCATCCACACAGTCATGAGAGGTCAGGCAAGGAGATGTGTGCCTTGATGTGAGCGATGTTGAGTTGGCCACACCCAGCCAGTCACATGCCCACCAAGCCATGCCCACCAACTTAGCCAGGCCCACAGAACCGGTTGTGAAAAACTTTGAATCCCACCCCTGGTGAAAAGGGGTCATAAATCTCTTTGTTTGGTGCCATTGTAACTTTGAGTGGAGGATTACCTGTACAATTCCTTCTAACATGACTCATGTCTGTAACTGCACACAGGTGTCCAGGCACACATCCACTTGTGACATATTTCTCTCACACACATCTGTCCCAAATCAATGTTCTTCTGTAGAGATGTAATTTCCAATATGCTTCTTTACATATGAGGTACATTTTTGGGACAGAGTGCATGCCTCTTGTAGAAGCTCAATTTACTCCATTCTACTGAAGTATTCAGCAGTTTCATATTATGTGTTTTCTACACATGGACTGAATCACACAACATATTTAGCTATAAAGTGGATTGTTGACTTTGATTTGGCATGCCATGAACCCAGAAGTGGTATTCAGCAAGTTCTGACCAGTTCTGGAAGTGGAAATTTTGAATAGTTCAGAGAACTGGCAAATACCACCTCTGACTGGCCTTGCCTCATCTATTCTCTGCCTCTTGAGTCCCAGCTGATTGAGTCTTCTTTTGTTGCCCTGCGCAGGAGAACAGAGTTGGAAAGGAGGTTAGTGGGGTGGGGAGGGAATGGCATTTTGCAGTATCCTTCCCCTGCCATGCCGAACCAAGTCACACCCATAGAACCAATAGTAAAAAAAATTGAATCCCACTATTGCATGAACTCAAGCAAATATGGTTTATTCTAACCTTCAATCACAGCTTGGAAAATAATAAGTACTCTCCTCAAAATGAAGAAAAGAACCACTCCTGCTTCATCATTCAACTTCTGCCAAATAGAGAATATGAAAATATCAATTTCATTGGCTCATGAATGATCTTCATTTTGTAGCTCTTTCATAAGCAGAGAGCATTCAATGGGGATCATCTCCACATTCAATTTAACCAGTTCCTTTAAGATACAGAAGGATCTTGACAGACTTGAACATTGGGCGCCATCGAACAAAATGAAATTCAATGGTGAAAAAAGGAAGGTTCTACATTCAGGCAAGAAAAACAAAATGCACAGGTACAAAACAGGGAGTACCTCACTCAATAGTAGTAACTGTGAGAGGGTTCTTGGGGTCCTACCACACAACCATTTAAATATATGCCAGCTGTGTGCTGCACCTGTCAAAAAAGCCAACACAGTTCTAGGCTGCATAAACAGAGGGATAGAATCAAGATCACATGAAGTGTTAATACCACTTTATAAGGCCTTGGTAAGGCCACACTTGGAATCCTGCATCCAGTTTTGGTCACTGCGGTGCAAAAAAAAAAATGTTGAGACTCTAGAAAGAATGCAGAGAAGAGCAACAAATATGATTAGGGGACTGGAGGCTTAAAACATGTAAGAATGGTTGTTGGAATTGAGTATGCCTAGCCTAATGAAAAGAAGAACTAGGGGAAACATGATAGCAGTGTTCCAACATCTCAGGGACTGCCACAAAGAAGAGAGAGTCAAACTATTCTCCAGCGCACTCAAAGACAGAACAAGAAGCACTGGATGGAAACTAATCAAGGAGAGAAGCAACCTAAAGCTAAGAAGAAATGTCCTGACAGAACAATGAACCAATGGAACAACTTGGCTCCAGAACTTGCAAATGCTCAGGATGAAATTTACTTTATAGGTGCAATATTCAATCACTCAATCATTCTTTCTCAGGTTTAAATTATTCTTGGGAAGATTATACATATAAAAACCTATTGATAAAAAATCCTGAGTGTCTCCTTTATCAGGCTGAGAAGAAAAGCTTATTATTATTATTTTCCTGATAGGATCCTTGTCTCTCTCTCTCTCTCTCTCTCTCCATCCTTTCTCCCTCTCTCTGTCTGTCTTTCACACATGTCCTCCCTCTGCTGTCCCTTCTTTGTTTAAAATAAGCTGACCACATTGTGACCTTTGGTAACCCACCGGGCAAAAATTACAACCAGCCATGCAAACAAGCAGCAAGGGGTCAGAAAGAGCAGGGTCTGCTAAAAGTTAGTAATCATACATTAATTCCCTGACATAATTAATCAAAATGAAGTGCTGTTATCTACTACAGAACCTTTAACCTGTTACAAAGGGGTCAATTAGAGAACCACTTGAGCCTGGGAGTTTGGGTACAAATAGCATGCTCCCTTCTCATCTAGGGACACCCAAAGTAGAGGGGGAAAAGCCTTTGAAGTCTCCAATCTATCAGGTTGGAGATATAATTTCAACCTTCAAGTTAAAAGCTCTTATTCTCTCTTTTAAAGGAGAGGAAGCATTTCCCCTTACAAGTGTCAGTGTGTGTCTCCGGCTGCTAGCCATCATCTGTTACATTCCTTTTTCAGGATGGTCTACACACACACATAAAAAACTAAATATATATATAAACTATCACCTGAAAAGCTAAGAAGGAGGATGTGTTGATCCTCTTACGAAGCCAGTAAATCTGAGCTTTATTATTTCAATAAGAGGGAAATATTTCAGTTCTGAAGCTTAATGAGGCATAGAATTCTGGAATGTGTGTCATTCAGGGGTGGGATTCTACCAATTCACACCTAATAACCAGAACTGGTTATTAACATTCTAAGCAGTTCAGAGAACCGGTTGTTATTCCTGGCCTAATCCTGTAAGGAAGGCAGGAAGGAAACATTCTGGTGTTGCTTACAGAAACTGCCTCTCCATTAATCCTTACTACATGCAGGACAAGACTTCCTGTCTCAAGAACTTCTCTGGAGTTTTTTTTCCCTCTTTTGCTGGCACTTTGCTTGTGTGGAATGACCATTCCAAGTTACAATGGCACTGAAAAAAGTGACTTATGACCATTTTTTACACTTACGACTGTTGCAGCATCCCCACAGTCATGAGAGGCCAGGTGAGGAGATGTGTGCCTCAATATGAATAATGTTGAGTTGGCCACACCCAGCCAATAACATGACCACCAAGCCACACCCACCAACTAAGCCATGCCCATAGAACTGGTTGTTAAAAAATTTGAATCCCACCCCTGGTGTCATTGTATATCCAGCCTATGTTGCGAGTTAAATCACACAACAGATCAAGAAGACTCAGCAATTTCAAAGTTCAAGATACTTAGGATTCAGTGTTAACCTTTTCTGGCCACGCTACTTAGGACTTCTGGAACAGGGGTGTCAAACTCAAGGCCCATAGGCTGAATCTGGCCTGTGGGATGCTTAGATCTGGTCTGCAGGGCTGCCCTCGAAGCATTGAAGTAGCGACCTATGGTGCCTCTGCCAGTGAAAACGGAGCTTGGGAGGGCCACATGTGGCTCTCCCAGGCTCTGTTTTCAGCTGCAACCAGAGGTGGCATTCAGCAGGTTCTGACCAGTTCTGGAGAACTGGTAGTGGAATTTTTGAATAGTTTGGAGAACCGGCAAATACCACCTCTGACTGGCCTCATCGATTGTCTGCTTCCTGAGTCCCAGCTGATTGGATGCGTCTTCTTTGGTTGCCTGCACAGGAGAATGGAGCTGGAAAGCAGGTTAGTGGGTTGGGGAGGGAATGGGAATTTTGCAGTAACCTTCCACTGCAACACCCACAAAGCCACACCCACAAAGCCACTTCATGCCCACAAAGCCACTCCCGCAGAACTGGTAGTAAAAAATTTGAATCCCACCACTGGCTGTGACAACCTCTTGCAACCCTCTGCCGGTGAAAATGGAGCTCAGGAGGACTGCGTGAGGCCCCCCAGTTGCATTTTTGCTGGCAGAGAGCTGCAGAAGTGACATCGAACTGGCTACCCCCACCTCCACCCCCACCCAGCCCCCACCCCCCCAAGGTCAAACACAACCCTGGTGAGGCCCTCAATGAAATTGAATTTGACAGCCCTGATCTAGAAGTTGCAGTCTTGATCATTTGGCAGGATACCAGATGACCGACCATCTACCATAAATCGTCCAAGGGAATTACAGATGTTTGAAAAGATTCCAAAATGGAATTTTAGTTCCAGTGCTTAATTTAATCATCTCTGGTGGGATGATGATATCTGTCCCATGTTGAGCTTTGCCATTTTTCAATTGTGTGACTAGCCTGGAGATTTTGTTAAGGGTGACAATAGACCAATGTGCAAGGATCTCCTTCTGAACCTCTTTGGTTATAATAGAATTACAATTTTTCAGAAGCATCAAGTGTTTGTTAATGACCCTAGATACAGGTAAAAGTTCCCCTCACACATAAGTGCTAGTTGTTTCTGGCTCTAGGGAGCAGTGCTCATCTCCGTTACAAAGCCGAAGAGCCAGCGCTGTCCGAAGACATCTCCATGGTCATGTGGCCGGCATGACTAAATGCTGAAGGCACACGGAACACTGTTGCCTTCCCACCAAAGTGGTCCCTATTTTTCCACTTGCATTTTTTTTACATGCTTTCGAACTGCTAGAATGGCAGAAGCTGGAACAAGTAACAGGAGCTCACTCGGTTTACACGGTGGTGCTAGGGACTCGAACCACCGAACTGCCAACGTTTCTGATTGACAAGCTCAGCATCTCAGCCACTGAGCCACCATGTCCCTAAGTAATGGACCCTAAGGCAGCCTTAATGGGACTCTCTAATTTAGGGTTAATTTATCTTATATGGTCAGAAAATATACACATTGTACTTGACTTACAAAAGTTCATTTAGTGATCGTTCAAAGTTACAACGGCATTGAAGAAGGTGACTTATGACAATTTTTCACACAACCATTGCAACATTCCCATGGTCATGTGATCAAAACTTGGCCACTTGGCAACTGACTCATATATATACAGTACAAATTATAAACCTTTTCCTAGTATATTTCATTAACTAAGGAAATATATAAACCATGAACCTTACTTAATTCATATACAAGCTGTATAGTTCTATCCATAATCTGGTTTCCATAACTCAATATATTTTCTCCTTTTTTCCCCTTCCCTTCTCCTCCATCCTTACTCTACCCCTTTTCGCCTTTTAAATATACACATACCACTCCATGTTTATTTTACTATATCTTTGTTATAATTAACTAGGATAAAATGATCTTAATGGCAACAAACCCAGCAAGACTTCAGCAAGTATTAGAATTAATACAAATTAGCATAGCCTCACATAATCCTACATACAGTGGTTTATAAATTCTAGTATTGCTTAGTTATAGTTTATATAGTTATCTTAGTTTACAGCATTTAGATTGTTCATTGTTCATTGTAAAATTTAAATTTAATTTTATGGGATTAGTTTGCATTTAGTATCCATATTCTGTAATTTTAACTGAATAATTTCATCTTTATTTTATTCTAACAATATTTTAAGTTTCTATTTTAGCATAATTGTTATTGTGTTAGTATATGCTGATTTTACACTGAAATTATACTAAGTGTTTGATATCTATGGAGATTCTCAGTCATCCAGACCATGGTTGTTTTCAAGAGACAACTGAACTTTCTTGTTTTTTCTTCTTTGAAGATGTTTCGCTTCTCATCCAAGAAGCTTCTTAAGCTCTGACTGGATGGTGGGGAATGGAAGAATTTATACTCCTTGATGACCAGCTGTCTGCAAGGAGTATAAATCCTTCCATTCCTCACCATCCAGTGGGAGCTGAACAAACTTCTTGGATAAGAAGCGAAACGTCTTCAGAGAAAAACCAGAAAGTCCAGTTGCCTCTTGAAAAAAGCACCTTTGGCACATTAACTGATTGATTTCCAGTAATTATGTTTGTCTATTGTATCTGCTACATAGATAGTCTGCTGGTGGATGGGAAGTGCTATCAGATCATCAACCCATTGAGTGAAAGGTGCCATCTTTCCAATGCCCCAATATCAGTTTTTGAACACATGTAGATAGCCATGCCCTCATTTCAACTTTACCAGGAGAAGGATATTGCATCCAATTTTGATTGCCACAATATAAAAAAGAGACTCTAGAAAGAGTGCAAAGAAGAGCAACAAAGATGATTAGGGAGCTGGAGGATAAAACATATGAAGAACAGTTGCAGAAATTGTCGAGTTGGATGAAAACAAGGACCAGGGATGATATAATAACAGTGTTCCAATATCTAAGGGGCTACTGCGAAGAAGACGGAGGGGGTCAAGCTTTTCTCCATAGCACCTGAAGGTAGGACAAGAAGAAAAAAAGCAACCTAGAACCAGGGAGAAATTCCCTGACAAAGAGAACAATTAATCAGTGGCATGGCTTACCTCCAGAAGTTGTGAATGCTCCAAAATTGGAGGCTTTTAAGATGAGATTGGACAACTGTTTGTCTGAAATGGTATAGGGTTTCCCGTTTGAGCAGGGAGTTGGACTAGAAGACCTCCAAGGTCCCCTCCAACTTTGTTAATTTGTGGGAACATGTAATAAACATTTGTCTTTGAGTCCTCTGTGAGTTCCACCTGGTATGAGGAACGAAAGCAGATGAAGCAAGAACTGGATTCCCCAAGCGACAGATGTCAGCATAGTTCAGGAGTTTTCCAAGACCTCAAGAGAAAGGTAGTTTCCTGATGGCACGGTAAGATGGAAGGAAATACCTAGAATTTAAATTTAAGCCCTGGATCATATACCTGCATGATAGTTCTGAGCAAACTCTTGCAATAGGCATTGCAACATTGCACATATAACCCAAAATAAACATAGCTTCCAGCCCATAGCTGAGCTGTTATTTTCCTCCTTCTGAAGAAACTTGGTAAAATGCTGTGGATGCTATTATTCAATCCGGTATTTATAAGGAAAGACAAACCTTATAGCCTGGCATTGTGCTTTGTAGTATAGCTGTTTCTTTTTTCCCCTCTTTTTTAAAGGCTCCGGGCTAGGATTAGCTGGGTGCCTGAACAGATGCCAGGAAGACATGGAGATGGAGATGAATCCTATTGGGTGTCCAAACTGAGGGGCAGAGCACATTTGGAATAGCTTCTGCTTGGTCCCTGGTATCACAGGGAAGAGAAAGAAGTTTATTATTATGTAATAAAGTTTAATTCAAACAAGCAAAAAAAATCTTGGAAAATTGCTGCCAAGCAGTGCGTAGATGAAGATTTAAATTAAGCATGGCAGTTTCTTGTGAAAAGTTCTTTCAAACAGAGCAGATCTTATGTGTGTGAGAGAGGAAGTGTGTGTGAGAGAGAGAGACAGAAAAAGAGAGAGACACACACACAAAGACACACAGAGAGAGAAACAGACAGAGAGAGAGAGAGAGACACAGAGAGAGACAGACACAGAGAAAGAAGGAGCGAGGGAGAGATAAGCAGAGAGAGACAGAAAGACAGAGAGAGACACAGAGAGAGAGACAGAGAGAGAGGAGGGAGGAAGAGATAAGCAGAGAGAGAGAGAAAGACAGAGAGACACAGAGAGAGAGAGACAGAGAGAGAGAGAAGGAGGGAGGCAGAGATAAGCAGAGAGAGACACAGAGAGCAAGAGCAAGACACAGACACACAGAGAGACACACAGAGAAAGAGAGAGACAGAGAGACAGAGAAAGAGACAGAGAGAGGCAGACAGAGAGAGAGAGAGATGGAGGGGAAGAGAGACAAACAGAGAGAGAGGGAGACAGGGATGCACACAGAAAAACAGAAAGACAGAGAGAGAGAGAAAGAGGGAGGGAGGGAGGGAGGGAGGGAGAGGAGTAAAGGGAGTTAAATTTGTCACAAAATAGCTCTAAAATTATAGATATCCTCCAGGAAGACATAAATATGGGCCATATGAAGATTGCTTACTCAAAATACTCCCTGGATCTGCTCTCTTGTACACGTTGGAGGTATTTATTCTGGCTCAAGACAGGAGAGTAGCATTTGGAAATTAGAAGAGGTTATTAAAGAATTCCACTGCTGCCTGAGTCAAAATTTGATTGACCTAGTTTGATTAATTAGAGATGCTCCCCAATCCCCTTTGGACAGGAGGTTCTGAGAAGTCTACTATGCAAGCAAGGAGCTTTCAAGACTTCTTAATAGGTGGATTTTTAGACAGTGCATTTAAGAATTGTTGGGGAATTCTTAGAAGTATGCTCCAATTGAGAACAGTTCTAGTTAAAGTCATTGTTCTAAGCTGCTGGTTCCATGTGGCTCCATTCCTGGGGTGGGGATGGGGATATTTCACCCATGTCAAAATTGTAGGAGAAATTTGGGGAACCAAAGACCCATTGTTGTGGCACACCAGCAACCAGCACAGCTGGCAGCAGACCTGGACAGTGAGGAGGTTGGGGAGGAACATGGGCCAGTCCTGGAATCTGGGGAGGGTTCTGATGAGTGCTTTGCATTGGAGGCAGAGATGTGGCCAGGGCTGTTAGACAGTTATCAGCTACCTTCAGAGTTGGAGATCAGTGGGGCAGAAGAACAGTTGGAGCCTGTTCCCAATGTGAGCATGCGCAGAGCTGCCAGAAGAAGGGAACAGTTAAGGAACAAGTGTTGCTTGGAATAAAGCCACAGGTGGATGGTGAATGGTCCCTCCCATAGGGAATAAAAGAGGAGTGAAAGGGGAGTGGTATTTGGAGGAGACAATTAGTTTGTTTAATTTGTGTGAAGATTTGTCCGTGATTCTCAGAGACTCCTTGCCAAGTATTTTCTTGTACATCATTGTGCTTGGAAGTTATCAGCCTGGCAACTCCCCAAACCTGATAAGGTCTGTGGAAGTAATTCACCCTTGAAAGACTGTTTGCCAGGACTTTGCTGGAGAGGAACACACATTAACCTAATAAAAAGGGGTTTTATTGGGACAAGGAGCCTGCTTCATCATTTTGTGAAGCCTTGGTCAGAATACCCATCCCCTCCAACATTACACCCAATGTTTGATGGTCCTGAACCCTCCCTGGAGATGCTTCTGTTGCCTTGCAAGCATCCACATATTTAGTGTGCAACTTTTCAGCTGGAACCATTTTGGACTACATGTGATTGAGAATTCTGATTAAGTAGCCATCAAAAGTTGGTTAGTCCCATTTACTGCATCCTTCTTCAAACTAGATATAGGCCAGTACTTCTAAAGGAGTATTGTAGTTTGCTGGCAGCAGGTGTGGATGGCTGAGGTCTCAGAGAGTGAGGACTGGGATGAGGGGCCTGGGATGGGCCAGGACCATCAGGGAGTAGAATGCTGCCTTCGGAGATTGTGGAGGCTGGCAGCAGCGATGAAGAGGTTCTCGAGGAGCCCATGCCCAGCACGCATGCATGCAGGGCTGCTCAAAGGAAAGAACAGCTGCAGCAGCACGGGTGACTCGGGAGTAAGGCTGCAAGGTGATGGCCCCTCCCTGAGAAGATAAAAGCCAGCGGAGAAACTGCAGTTCTTTGCAAAAGGCAAAGTAGTTTGATAGTCGAACCTGGTGGGCATTAGGAATATCTGAGTTGGTGTTTTGAGACTCTTTGATTTATTGTTTAATAATTTTATCTGGTGTTCTTGGCAGCCTTGCAAAAACTTGGCAAGGCTCTTTCTTATTGGAGCTAATTAGGTGGAAGCAGCCTTTTATCTGTGAAGGAACAGGATTCGTAAATGAAATGTTAAAAGGTTGTGCTATTACCTTTGTCTCGTGTTTGCTCTCTTGGAACCAAGTTTGGATCAGAACAAGGAGATCAAGTTGAGAAAGGCTACATTATTCAACCTTCCTTCATCCACCCACTCATGATTGTGATTCACACTGGCTTTTATTTATTTATTCCCTTGCTGAATTCCCCTTGTCCAGGGGTGGGATTCAATTTTTTTAACAACTGGTTCTGTAGGCATGGCTTAGTTGGTGGGTGTGGCTTGGTGGTCATGTTATTGGCTGGGCGTGGCCAATTCAACATCATTCACATTGAGGCATGCATCTCTTCGGCTGGCCTCTCATGACTGTGGGGATGCCACAACAGTCTTAAGTGCAAAAAATGGTCATAAGTCACTTTTTCCAGTGCCATTGTAACTTTGAATGGTCCCTCCACACAAGCAAAGCACCAGCAAAGGAGGGGGAAAAACTCCAGAGAAGTTCCTGAGACAGGAAGTCTAGTCCTGCCAGGAATGTAATAAGGGTCAATGGAGAGGCAGTTTCTGGAAGCAACACCAGAATGTTTCCTTCCTGCCTTCCTTACAGGATTAGCCCAGTAATTTCTTCTAACAACCGGTTCTCCGAACTGCTTAGAATTTTAACAACTGGTACTAGTGAATAAGTGCGAACTGGTAGAATCCCACCCCTGCCCTTGTCTCTGAAAACAGTCCTCCTCTCAGAATAAAATCCAGTTCTCTCATTATTCCTTTGCGAATGTCAGTCATATGGCCAAGGAAAAATCCTCCTGACGTTCCCTAGATCAACACTTACTCAATCTAATGAAGTACAGGTAGATCTTGACTCACGACCACAAATTAGCCCAGAATTTCAGTTGTTAAGTGAGACATTTGTTAAGTGAGTTTTAGCCTATTTTATGACACCTTTCTTGCCACAATTGTTAAGCGAATCACTGCAGTGGTTAAGTCAGTGACACGGTTGTTAAGTGAGTCTGGCTTTCCCCATGGACTTTGCTTGTCAGAAAGTCGCAAAAGGGGATCACGTGACCTTGGGACACAGCAACGGTCATAGGTATGAGTCAGTTGCCAAGCATCTGAATTTTGATCACGTGACCGTGGGGATGCTACAGAGGTCGTAAGTGTGAAAAATGGCCATAAGTCATTTTTTTCAGTGCCATTGTAACTTTGATCGGGCACTAAATGAACTGTTGTAAGTCGAGGACTAATTGTAGAAGGGTCTATCACAGTGATGACTTCCACGTCGCGTGCCGAAAGTGCATGCGCCCGTGTGCTCGTGGGCCTGCACCCATGATGCATTGTGCATGCAAAGAAGGCATATGAGACACTGTAGAAGTACCAGGCAACTAGAAGGAACTAGAGGAACTAGAAAGGACATGGAAAATAGAGTCTAGTGGTCCCATTGGTGCTGGAGCACTCAGGACTGTGACTGGGAGAGGAGCTCCAACAGATCCCATAAATGACATCAGATGTCTCTGTCCAGAAGAGTGCAATGCTAGGAAGAGCTAAGATCTTGCACAGAACTCTTAGATTCCCAGTTGTTGTAATTTAATATGGCGACTCCTAAAGCAATCCAGAAATAGTTGTGTGTCTTTCGGGAACGCTGCAGAACTATCAAAAGCTGATAGGAATTGATCACGGTGACAGCTGCAAACAAGCTGAGCATCTGATTTTTAAATGCAGGCAGTCAGTTCCTCCCAGAACAGGAAGCACCTCCAACTCCTGGTTTGCCAGCCATATTGGTACCATATGCAAAAACCTGAAGAGGAACACCTTTTCTGACAGGGAACCAGGGTGAATCCTCTTCACCCGACTCCCCTTAATCTTTGGTTGTGGTTCTGAGCCATTCAACCCTAAGGAATGAAACTGTCAATTGCACTTTCTGACTTGTTCTCTCTCTCTCTCTCTCTCTCTCTCTCTCTCTCTCTCTCTCTCTCTCTCTCTCTCTCACACACACACACACACACACACACACACACACATACTTTAAACTCACATTCTTTTCATTCTGTTTAGGAAGGATTCTGTGGAGATTTCTACAGTCTTTAGTCTAATAGCCAATACTCATTCTTTCATTCATTCATTCATTCATTCATTCATTCAACAATATTTATATCCAATCCTAACAAAGTCTGTGTGGGCAACAAGGAAATGAAATGACAATCTATGACTCTTTGTCTCTGTGTCTTCATGTAGATTTATATACATGTAAATGTGAATGTGTACATATGCAGAAATGTATGTCTGCATGTATAAGGTTAAGTATCTCTAACTTTATCTCTATTTTATCTTGTCTCTTTTCTCTTGTCTACTATCTCCTATCCCTTATCTGTTATCCACCCATCCATCCACCCACCCACTATCTATCTATCTATCTATCTATCTATCTATCTATCTATCTATCTATCTATCTATCTATCATCTATCTATCTGTATCTCTTATCAAAGCTGACACCAGCTAGAAAATAGAACAATTCAAAGAAGTTGTGCAAGATGTGGAGAAACCTGGTCCATAGAATTGTCAAGAGTTGGACACGACTGAATGGATATATTTCTCATCATCATCCTTGTGATCATCATCATCACTACCATTATTCATCGTAATCATCATCATCTTTTTCTCTATCTCTATCGAGAAAGTAAGATTGAGATCATATATACTCTGTCGGCTGATCTTCTTTTTCAACCCTCCTGTTTCAAATCTATGAGGAAGGAACTCAATTTGTTCTTTCTTTTGTTTTTTCCAAATAATAATAATAATAGTAGAAGTTCTTTGCAATTTCGCAATTTTCTTCAGCACCTGTAATAATCTTGAGCCACAGACTACTTTTCCCCCAAGACTTTATTCTGATATTTCCGTTTCTCTAAACAGAAATCCAAAGAATTGAGAGGACAGTCACATGTTTCCTAGTCTAAAACTCTCAGGCTATGTGGAAACTTTAAAACTTATTCCCTGTGAACAGCTGTCTTAGATACCTCTAGATATCCCATCTTCCTGGGATATAATTTCTTGAATATACCTCATTAGGAAATTGCTCTTGATACTTATCCAAAATCTGCTTTCTATCACTTTCACTCCATGGTCTTCTCTGAAGCAACGCATAGCATGTTAGATCTATGGTCTACAGGGTGGTTTTTCCTATAATGGTGACTCCTAAGTTATCTCTCCAATCTAAACATAGTAAGATGACAGAAAGAAACATTGCAAAGGGCTTGAATGGCATGGTACCCTCAGTGACTGTTGCTTCCTGATCAGAACCTTGGATGTGTGAAGACTTGAATCTGGGATCTGGAAGAGCCTTGGGGGTGCAGTGGTTCAAGTCAGGGGTGGGATTCTACTGGTTCGGACCAGTTCTATAGAGCTGGTTGGTATGATACTGCAAAGTTTGGAGAACCAGCAAATCACACCACTGTCCTGAGAGCAGAGCTGAACCTTCCTTAGGACTGGAGCGTCTATTTTTCAGTGCAGACTCAGGCAGCAGATTGCAGAGAGGTAGATCTCAGAGTGACTCTGTGATTCTGCAAGTAACTTAAACTGCCTACCTACTTTGGGTAAAAGTTGCTCTTTTTTAATAAAAAAATTCAATATTTACATAAATATTTACAATATTTACATACAAGCCATGCCCAGCCAGTCACATGACCAGCAAACCACACCCATCAATTAGGGCATGTCCACAGAACAGGTTGCTAAGAAATTTGAATCCCATCCCTGGTTAGAGTGCAGTAATTGCAGGCTACTTCTGCTGCCTGCTGGCTGCCTGCAATTTGGCAGATTAAATCTCACCAGGTTGACTCAGCCTTCCATTCTTCCAAGGTGGGTAAAATGAGGACCCAGATTGTTGGGGGCAATAGGTTGACACTGCAAACCACTTAGAGAGGGCTGTAAAGTACTGTGAAGCTTTATATAACTCTAAGGGCTATTGTTATTGCTGTTGCAGCTGACCACCTTATCAAACATGACTGAAGAAAAGTCTTAATTTCTGCTGCTTTGGTTCTGACCTCAGGTAATCTTGGTAGGACACTTCAAACATGATTATTGATTCTGGTGTTTTTTTTTTATCTCCCCCTCTCTCTTGAGTTCCTCTATGCTAATTGTACCTCTGTAGCAAAACAATCCAATTATCATGTTAATTAGTGGGAGGGTTGTTGGAGCTTTCCAGTTCATTACCTGCTAATTTCAAGATAAATGAATCCACAGGTTGCTTAGTAAATAAGGTCACCTATCAGGCAGCCTTAAAGATATTGATAAACAAAAAAAAAAAAAAAANAAAAAAAAAAAAAAAAAAAAAGGAAGGGTGAAGGGAGAAAGGGGGATTGCAAGTTTTTCAGTGCCCGTGATCTGTGACAGGGCATACAAAGGATAACTTTGGGTCCCATTTAAATGAAACAAGACATTCCTTTTTCACCCTATCTTACTGATGAAGAAACAGACTAACAGAGTTGGAAAGACCCTATATCATTTTGGACAAATGGCTGTCCAATCTTGTCTTGAAAGCCTCCAGTGATGAAGCACCTACAACTTCTGAAGGCAAGCCATTCCACTGATTAATTGTTCTCACTGTGGGGGAAATTTCTGCTTAGTTCCAGGTTGCTTCTCTCCTTGATTAGTTTCCATCCATTGCTTCTTGTCTTGCCTTCTGATGCTTTGGAGAATAGGTTAATCCCCTCTTCTTTGTGTGCAGCATCTCAAATATCGGAAGACTGCTATCAAATCACCCCAAGTCCTTCTTTTCACTGGACTAGACAAACCCTGCAACCACTCTTTATATGTTTTAGCCTCCACTCCACTAATTAAAAAAATATATCTAACTACTCTACATGTTAACCTAGATGGATGAACAGGGAAGAAAGCTGGGTGTATTTTCTTTATTTATCCAAATTTAAGTACTGCCCATCTCATGCTCAGAGTGAGAATCATTTCCTGGTGGCTTCCAGATTAGGAATGGAGATTCTGGCCCAACCAAAACTTGTTAAGATTTAATTCAGATATAGGCTAAATCTTCTTTTAACCCATAACAACGGATATTGATATACCTTCTCCATTGTGGCACAGTGGTTAGAATGAGGTAGTGCCGGCTGATTCTGCTGGTTGCCAGGAGTTTGATTCTGACCAGCTCAAAGTTGGCTCAGCCTTCCATCCTTCCAAGGTAGATATAATGAGAACCCAAATTGACTCTGTAAACCAGTTAGAGAGATGTGCAATTGCTGTTCTCTTTTAATCCATTCTTCTTCAGCATGCAGGCAAGAAACAAGATTTTGAAGCAATTTGTCAAATTTCTTATTCAGCTATCTGGGAGCTACTTCTGGGTATTTTATCCTTCTTTCCTTTTCTTCTTCTTCTTTTTAGTTTCATACGAGATACAGGCATGATTCCCAAACATTTTCTTTTGAAAGCCACAATGTCTTTATTCAAAGTTCTTGAGGATCCCTATGAAAGCTAACAGTTGACAAAATAGCTCCTATAGACATCATAGCAACATAGTCTCCACTCTGAATAGGATCTACAGGACTTCCAAAGCAAAGAAATGTTAACTTTTCAAACCTAAAAAAATGAAAAAAAAAGTTACAGAAGAATTACAGGAATACCAAACTCTTTCAATATTTGGTTAATGGTCAAATGTTGCCTCTCCCCCACATCCCACCATTCAATTTTATAGAGAACCAGTTTCATCGACTGGTTTAAGGTACCACACTAGAAAGCAGGATGCCATGAGTTCAAGTCCCTCCTAAACCATTCAAGCCAGCTGGGTGACTTTGGGCCAATCACCAGGAAACTGTGAGTTCTAGTCCCGTCTTAGCCATGAAAGCCAACTTAGTGACTATGGGCCAATCACCAGGAAACCGTGAATTCTAGTTCTGTCTTAGCCACAAAAGCCAGCTGGGTGACCTTGGGCCAGTTCCTCTCTCTCAGCTCAATTCAACTCACAGGGTTGTTGTGAAGGAAATAGGAGGAGGAAGGAATGTTGGATATGTTCATTGCCTTGGGTTGTTTTTTGTAAAAATAATAAAAGTGGGATCTAAATAATTAAATATTGGGTCAGTAGATCTGGTAGATCTTCTGGTAGATCTCTTATGCACCATAAACGAGGAGTTCTTGATATATAATGTCAGGAATTACTATCCTGTTAATTTATATCTTAAAGTACGGAGTATGGCAGCTTCTGAGAAGCACTGAATCTGATATTTATACTTCTGTGCTGTTTGTTATAACTTCCACTGTGAATTTAATATAAAGCTGAGAAAGATATTAAGATATAAAATTTCTGCTGTCTCACATGTCAACTACTTGGCTCACAAATATTCTGCAGCTGAAGAGTGTATCCATCTTACAAAAATGAAAACCACGTTGGAAGAGAAGTGTGGCTACAGTGACTGAGAAGTTTTTTCAAGACCTATTCCAGGCAGAATTTAGTGCCTTCAGACAACTCCTCCTGCCTGACCAATTTTCTAACTTTTACCAAAACTCTTTCATTTTCTTAGAGGTTTCTTACAGCCACCTTTCAATGGTTTTTGTATTCAGCTTGAGGCAACCTTTTTTTTTTTAGCAAGGCAACATATTAAGTGAGGCAGATGGCATTAAGAAAAATCTAGTCTATATAATTAAAACAATAAAACAAAGATTTTCTTTCTCTCTCCTTGTATATTGTGGTCCTTGGGTCATTCAAGAGCATTATCTTAGAGCCAGTAATTTTCTTTCTGCCCTTCCTTCCTTCCTTCCTTCCTTCCTTCCTTCCTTCCTTCCTTCCTTCCNCTTTCTTTCTTTCTTTCTTTCTTTCTTTCTTTCTTTCTTTCTTTCTTTCTTTTCTTCCTTCCTCTTCTCCTTCCTTCCTCATATTCCCTCCCTTCCTCCTCCTCCTCCTCTTCCTTTCTTCTTTTTCTTCTCTTCCTTTTTTAATTAAGATAATAAATTGGCCTTAAATTATCCCTGAAATCAGAGTAGCGTTGATTACAATGGAGCTCATGCTGTGACAGCTCCATGATGTTATTTTTATTCCCTTTCAATGAGATCTTAATCTCTTCCTGCATGTAAACAAATTGTCAGAGTAACCTTGCTCTTTAATCTCCCACTAGAAGACCTTTGGAGCATTGAGAGATAAGAGATCTTGCTGAGATTTCATCTGCTTTTACAGAGATGACCCTGTTCTTGTCTCTTTCTTCCTCACACCCCCAACAAATCCCATTATGAGCCCTCCAAATCAAGATTTTAAAATAGAAAATGATCTTCACACAAGTCTAACAGGGTGCATGTATTTGTACACTGATAACTCTGCCTGGTTTAGTATGAATATTTTTTGAAGTCAAAGAAGTGTCCCAAAGGTGTTTTTTCAAAAGGCAACTGGGCTTTCTTTGTTTTTCCTTGAAGACATTTTGCTTCTCATCCAAGAAGCTTCTTCCATTCTGACTTAATGGCAGAGGATGGAAGGATTTAGTCAGAATGGAAGAAGCTTCTTGGAGAGAAGCAAAATGTCTTCAAGGGAAAAAAAAGTCCAGTTGCCTAGTGGAAAAACACCTTTGGGACAACCTTGACTAGATACCTGAGATACTCATGATGAGAGCAGTAGAAATTTAAACAAACTGATGGATGCCATCTTGGAAAAATCACAAGTCAGAATCCTTCAAAATGGCATCCCAAACAGGATTAGGATTACAATACCCATAAATTCCATTGTAAGGATCCCAGGAATTCTGGGACTTGCATTCCTGACTAATAATTACTCAGCAGTAAAAAGAATATTTTTTTTTCTTTACAAAAGAGCTGTCAGCATTCCAGCAAACTTCCACTCCAACCAATAACTCCAAGACAGACTTCTCAAAAGTTCTATTTTAATTGGATAGTAAACTGGCCCATCTGGGCAATTCTGAATCTGAAAGTTTCAGGCTTCCTTGCAGTAAGTAAAAACTTCAAATCTACCCCCTGCACCCATCATTGCATCACATGCCCCAATCACGATCTGTCCCAACTTGAGACATCTTCTTACCCAAGTACAAAATAACATGACCATGACTGAGAAGAATGTTATTGTGTCTAACCATGTCAACTCCAAGAAAATTTCCCCTCCCATTTTCCCAGGCTCAAGAAGGTGGCAGTGTGGAAGCGTCTGGTCTCAATATGGCTTCTAAAGCTGACAGCGTCCCCCCTTGAAAAAATTACATCCTTAAAAAATACGATAAACAAAACACCTTTGATATTTCTATAGCAGTCTTGATTCACTTTAGAATTTCTTCTAGATTCTTTTCTTTGGCTTATTTTAATATTGAGATGAAACAGGAGAGATTATGATGGAGGTTCCTACAATACTTTATGTCCCCTTTCTGACTGTACAAATGTCTTCATCATTCTTCAGTGATCCTGCTTGCCTATTGCCCTAGAAGGATCTTGTGTGGAGTTTCCTTTTGACCTGTTTCTATGAAGTGTAGAAGCATTGATTAAAGGTAGTGGGCAATCCAGTTCATGCCCACTGTCAACCATGGAGACTTCATGAATGACTCTGGGACACTTCCTTTTTAAGTCCAACCAATCTCAGAGAATTGTTGTGGGGGGAAAATTACAGGAGGCAATGCCTTGTACATCATCTTGAACCATTGGAGGAAAAATGGGGTGTAAATCTAACAAATAAATAAGACATGACCTGGATCATCATCAGGCATAAGTCCCTTCATGCCCCTCAAGATATTTAAGTCCAGCCCACCTTGAATTCCTTATCTCCCACCAAATTGCTTTGACTGTTAATAGTTCAGATTCTTGTAGAGAGCTTAAGCTTGCAATAAATCTTTATACCCATTTCACCTGCCTGGATCACCTGATTTCTTTGGTGCTTGATAGTATTATGCAGTCACCAGAACTTGATGTCATCTTGGGGCCAGGGGCTACCTTTCATTGCAACTTTCTCTCCTCTTCCCTCCGCCAACCAACATTCAAAGTCTACATGTTCTCCTACATTTCTGATACAAAAATTCAAGAAGCGGAGGATATTTTGGAGAGGCTGCAGGGAACTTATCTAATTGAAGGACCTGGAAAACCTGTGCAGGTGAAGAATGAAAGGAATCCTCTCTAAAGCTTCGGTTTTTATTCCTGTTGAGGACTGATATACCAGGTGCATTCCACAAATTCTAATGTATAAATCCGAGGTCATGCATACATCATTGGTAGAACAGGGAGGACAGGAAGGACAAAGGTAGGACAAAGGTAGGACAGGGAACACTCAAGAGCTGCCACAAACCTAGTAGGCATTTGCATTAAGGTGAGGCTAATTTAGCGAGGGATAGTTGATACAGAAAACAGGTCCTACAAACCCGCCTCTGTTCCCTGTTTCAATTTGACATGGCTCATGCAAGGCTTCTATTAATGTTTGGAAAACGTGTGTCATTTATTTTCTGGCAGAGTTGTTATTTTGTCTAGTGTTCCATCAACCCAAATAATTTATCATGCTCCCTACTGGAGATTTCCCTCCCCCTACTGAAAACACAGCCAAAATCTACTCTTCTCCACTACTCACAAAGCTCTGCCATTTGGGAAGAATACCTCATGGAGCCCTACAAAGGATCAATGAAGCAGAGAGCTGTAATTCTCATTAGATGATACCTTTTCAATGTGACATTTCAAAATTAATGGACAGAAAAGGCCTCTTGTTAAAATCCCAGTGGGTTAACTAGGCAGATGACATTAATGTGGGTTTGTAAACAGCTAGGCAACTTGCTCACCTGTGGTGAGAAGAATAGTCTCCAGATGACCAGGATGGAACAATTTGGAAAATGCAGAGAAAGTTGGCCAATTCACAGTTGAGAAAAATGAGCAATGATCCAAAAGGCTTCCAATTTAAGTCTGTGCTCAGCTATGAGTCCCTTAAACCATTCTTAACTCATAGTAGGGTGAGGGACCTTCACTGAAAACATTCATGCTTGCTTGGATAAATAAATGGCCTCCTGCTGACCTGCCTTTAGCAAACGCGGCTTGAACTCAGATGTGCACAAGTACAGTCTCTCCACACACAACTGTATACCTTTCACACTCCAAAATACTGAATCTGAAGAAAGGGGAAGGGGAAAAAAGGCAATAACACATTAGATATCCTGAAACCAGAGGCTGTGAATATTAGATTGTCTACTACATCCTATAGCTGTTATTTATGGACTCCTGAAATTAAATATGCATTTTTCATTTTCTAAAATGTGGCAAAAAATAACAGAATAACAGAGTTGGAAGAGACCTTGAAGTCTTCTCATCTAACTGTCTGTTCAAGCAGGAGATTCTATACTATTCCATCGAAATGGCTGTCCAATCTCTTTTTAAAAGTCTCCTGTGATTGAGTACCCTCAACTTCTGAAGGCAACCTGTTCCACTGGTTAATTCTTCTCACTGTTAGGAAATTTCTCCTTAATTCTAGGTTGCCTCTCTCCTTGATGAATTTCCATACATTGCTTCTTGCCCTGACTTCTGGAAATTTGGAGAATAGACTGCCCCCCTCTTCTTTGTGGCAGCCCTTCAAACATTGGAACTCTGCTATCATGTCCCCCTTAGTCCTTCTTTTCATGAGATTAAGGCCCGGTCCCACTGGCTGACGGACGCAAAATGTATGCATAAAGGACACAGTGGACGAGTGTAGCTCAAAACTTCTTGCACGGATGAAATCGCAGTGGACGGATGTTCAACAGATAGAGCGTATGAAATACATATGCAGTGAATACACAATGGATGCATAGCGTTTTCCAACAGATGGCAAGCTTTTTTTAACGTTTTACATCCTCTTTGCATCTGTGGGTGCAATCTTAATTAGGGCTTATTTGGGGGGGTAGGGCTTATATTGGGCACATGTGTAAAAATCAAGCTGGGACTTCTTTTCACGGTAGGTCATATTTTCAGAGAAACAAGGTACATACATATATACATATATATGTATCCACACAGAATAGAATTTAGTTGGGATTCTTCCAGTTGTATTTCCAGGGCTATATGTATCTTCCTCTATTTCTCAGAGAAGTATCTAGGTTTATCAGAGTTTGCAACCATTGGGATAATGAAAAATATCACCTCATTAGCATGAAGTTTGTTATTTGTTCTCCAATAAAACCAAAGGAAACACAAAAGTAAATGACAGTATATTTGTCTTGTTTTTAATGTGTGCAGAGACACTGTAAAGCCTTTTTATTGGGGAAGTGTGATGACATGCTTTCACTTTGATAGTGTAAGCTGAACTCCATGAAGAACCATGAATTGGATGGCTCTGTGGAACACTCCCCTAATGATGTAGTAAAATTTGACTCTGATGTTGTAAAATCTGTTTATGGCAAAGTCACAGTTTCTGCAATATCCTATCTGGCCAAGATTGGTAGTAGAACAGCAGAGAGGAAAGAAGTTACTGGGTGAAAATGGCTGAGATTGTATTTCTTATTTGGTTATATTTATGTATCCTTTATTGATTTACTTATATTTAGGGGACTGGCAGTTAAAACATATGAAGAATGGTTGCAGGATTTGGGTGTGTCTCATTTAATGAAAAGATGAACTAAGGAGTGATGTGATAGCAGCCTTCTAATATCTAAGGGGCTGCCATAGAGAAGAAGTCTAGGAATATATAAACCATCAAATGTTCATAGGATTAACAAGATCCATAACACAGAATTACAGAGAACTGAATAAGGAGTCAAAGGTTCTGCACATGAAATTTTGAGATGTACATGTATGCCATCATATTATTGGGTAGTGGGCTCCAGTCCATAAGAAGTTGCCAACTGCCATTCTGAGCCATGTGTGAATATTTGGGGTCTCCAGTATTCTCTGGCTGTTTTTTTGAAGACATTTTATTACCCAGCGAGGTAACGTCATCAGTGCACAATGAAACCTCTGAAAGAAAACAACCAGTTTCAGAGAGGACAAGGGAGCATGTTCAAAACTGAGCTACAAATATCCTCTTCTAATGTATGAATCTGCTGATTAATTGCATAGTAATTCCTCATCTTTTTGTAATAAATACTAAATTTTTGTCGATACTCCTTTTGTAATATGGACTTCAGAAAAATAAGTCCAATTTTGACTGATAAACAATGTTGAGTTTGATTAATGGGTAAAGGTAAAGGTTCCCCTGGCACATACATGCTAGTTATTTTGGGCTCTAGGGGGCACTGCTCATTTCGATTTACAAAGCCGAAGAGCCAGCACTGTCTGAAGACATCTCCGTGGTCATGTGGGTGGCATGACTAAATGTCAAAGGTGCATGGAACACTGTTACCTTCCCACCAAAATGGTCCCTATTTTTCTACTTGCATTTTTTACATACTTTCAAACTGCTGGGTTGGCAGAAGCTCGGACAAATAACGGGAGTCACTCCGTTATGCAGTACTAGGGATTTGAACCGCCAAACTGCCAATCTTTCTGATCGACAAGCTCAGCATCTTAGCCACTGAACCACCACGTTCCTTGTGTTTGTTTAATACTGAATTACAATTGTTGTTTGTAAGTAAAAACATCGAGAAATCCCAGGAAGTCAGAAAAACATCATGGAGGAAAGCAATCACAAATTAGCATCATATTTTGGCCAGAAAAAAAAAAAAAGTCAGGTCCATGAAATGTAAGAAGACAAGTTCTTTTCAAAAGAGAGTTCGCATTTACAGTATATTTCGTGGGATGGTAACAATCAAACTTTGGCTGATCTTGAAAAATGCTCAGTGGGATTGGATCCAATTAGTGGGTTCAATTAATTAATTAACTGATTAATTAATGGGAGACCAACAGTAAAGACTTAGTGCTGTTTCTTGACACCCACAGCAGTATGGCTGAATAGGGAGCAAAGATTAAATTCCCTGCCATGCTTTAACCTTCGTTTTGTGACTCTTCTGTATCTGTGAAGTCCAGTTCATAAGATTTGCACAAGCAGCTGCAATCTGATCCAAGGGAAAAGCAGGTGCTTGTGAAGCAGAGAGGCATGAATCACAAATGCGAGAAACAGGCAGGCAAGTGCCAAAAACAATGCTGTTCAAGTGGTTTGCCATAGCTGACAACAGCAGCCAATATAAAAAGTATTTTAGAAGTGTCAACTGATGGAACACATGCAAATATTCTCTGGCAGGGCTAACATTAAGATTTGCAAGGGGAAGAGGCATCAAAAAGATGAGATTGGAATGATGAGGAACCATGAGGAGGAGGTGCTGGAATGGCTGAGGGAGAACGAGTACCTCTGGAGAAAGGGCCACAAACTCTATCGCGACACCAAGAAGAGAGCGGCCAGAACTTAGAGAGAGCAAGGCAGAGAGCCTGGGGGTAGTATCGTGAAGAAGTACTTCTGGGATGGTGGAACACATGCACACCTGGTTATGGCAAGCTACACCTCAAAAAATTGGGAAGGCCCGCTGTCAAAGGCTCAGCCGACTGGGAGATGTATGTCATGGCGAGGGCAGTTCCCCTCTGGAGGTTGAGTCCTACCACCGAGTAGCGACCGCCTGTCTGACACCCGCTCTCTCCCTCAGACAGCCGACAGACAAGCCGTCTACTTCCAGCCAGGAGCCCAGCGAGCTGTCCAGCAGGTTGTCACTTCAGAGGCCCCACAGCAGGAGAACCCCCCCGACAGCTGCACTCCCCATGCCGGCCGGACTACTTTGGAGGATCACCTGGTACCAAATGGCAGGTGAAGAAGCAGCGGCCACCAGAGGGGACCACACCCCTCAAACGGCCAACCCCAGCGTTCCACAGATGCAGGCAGAGAGGCAGACGTGTGAGGGCCAGAACCACAGTGTCCTGTTGTGAGATCAGGTGACACAATGAAGACCAGCAGCAGAACTTCTCTCTCAGCTGTCCACTTGGCGACAGAGGATCCTCAGGCCGCCACGCCTTCATCATCAGCCTCGTGGCCACACCTCAGGGACCTGCCCGACGGGCCCAGTACCTAGGTGATGAAAGCAGAAGATCACAGCACTTCTGCACAACCCTCAAGGCCGCAGCTAAGCTGCCGCTCCCAGTCCAGTCTCTTCCTCCACCCCAGGTGATGTCACAGCCCTTCTACGGCTTTCAACAGCCCCTCATACCTACCGGCTATGCACCCGGACTTCCAACAGCAGAAGCAGACCATCCGCAGTCCAGCCGGCCCAGTCCATTCGCACGCCACAGATGCCAGCTCCTTCACCCAGCTGGCAGACGCAGAGCAAAGCTCCCACTACACTCCTCCTTACCTCCACCCCAACAGCCAAGCCCACAACGGACAATACTGTCATCAGTATTGGGCGCTGACATCCCAGGTACTTGATGAAAGGGCGGCTCTCAACCTCACGGGACTGAGTCAGCTCTCTGAGAGATTCCTGAACACATCATGCCCCTGTTGTACTCTCGGGGCCAAGCACCCCAATGGTGCCTCAGACCCAGACACTCAGCCACAGCAACCTCCTACAGTCCCCTGCGCGCTTAAACAAAGCTGAGACGCATAGACATGACTTCAGAGTGGACTGAGAATTAGTGGCCAGAGAGCTGAGTTGTACTTGTTCAGTTTTATTTTTGCTTAGACCTTTAGCTTGGTTCATTTTGGCTTTTTTAATAAAGTCATAAAGTTTACCATAAGACAATGTTTAATAAAGGTTATCTTTGGGCTTAAGACATTTGGTTCAGTTCATTTTTTTTACCTTCAGTAAAGTGTTGGTGAAAAATTTTAAGGCAATGGTTAAGCCTTTGGATGCTTGTGGGATAGATAAGGATAGTTGTGGATAGATAAACCTCCAGTGGCAAGCATAGTGGGACTGTTATGGTGCGCACCCATCCAGCTGCCACGAAATAGGGAACCTTTATTATCAATAACAATTTAT
>BHFT01019834.1:0-11454 GCA_004320025.1 Laticauda laticaudata
TTCCAACGGATGGCAAGCTTTTTTAAATGTTTTACATCCTCTTTGCATCCGTAAGTGCAGTGGGACCGGGCCTTTAGGTACAAAAGCTGGCTGGGTAACTTTGAGCCAGTCGCTCTCTCTCAGCCCAAACCACCTCACAGAGTTGTTGTGGAGGAGAAAACGGGAGGAAGAAGATTATCTTCACTTCCCGAGTTATTTCTAAAAACAATATAGGTAAGATATGAATAAATGAAATAATGAAATAAATAAAATAAAGTAAAGCCTGTGGTCTGTGCTCTATACCCGTGAGTACTCAGACCACTGCATTTTGTGTGCATGTTGAAGTTTTTGGGTGATCTTTAAAGGCAACTCCATATCGGGTACATTGGAGTATTCTTATGACTGGTCACACAGTCAGCCAGATGGTGAGTGGATCTGGTATTTTATCAACATATCAAGTCTTTCCTAAAATCCTGGAATAGGTAGATTTGGATGTTTGATGGTGTTATGGATATCATCTCAGGATGGAAGCTGTCCCAAGTAACGCTGCCTTTTACAATTGACCATTGATGATTTGTCAATGCTGATTGGTATTACCTTTGCTTTCTTTTGCCACAATCATTCTACTTCTATTTTCTGGCTTTAATATTTTGTGATTTTTTCTCTAGTTTTATTTTGCTGTTTCCCGGTACAATATCTGGAAACAGCAAAATAAAATTGAAGAAAATCATAACATGTAAAAATCAGAGGAAGGAGCCACCTGGCTACAGCCATTATTTGCTAATCCAGCACAGCAACAAAAGGACCCCCAATTGTAGACCTGATCTCCAAGGGCACTGCAGCTCCATCCCAAGGCAAAACAGAAGGTATGGAGCAACTCTTGGTTAGCTCCATCCTACTATATGGCTTTGTTTAAGTCTGTTCTCTCACAACCATATCCTGATCACCCTCTAAGCTTAAAAAGACAGAACTTTGACAGGGACACCAGCCTAGCCTGGGTCCTCATACATAGTTGATTATCATCAGCATATTGATGATCCTGGATCCAAAACTGCTAGAGAACCTGTCCCAGCAGCCTCATATACAGGTAGTCCTCATCTTATAACTATTCATTTAGTGACTATTCAAAATTACAACAGCATGGAAAAAAGTGGCTTCTGACCATTTGTCACACTTATGACCATTGCAACAGCCCCATGGTCACATGATCAACTTTTGGATGCCTGACAACTGGTTCATATTTATGACGGTTGCAGGGTCCGTGGGTCATGGGATCACTTTTTGAGATCTCCTGACAAATAAAGTCAACGGGGAAGCCAGATTCACCTAACAACCATGTTACTACGGTAACTTAATAACTGCAGTGTGACAAGAAAAGTTGTAAAATGGGGCAAAACTCACTTAACAACATAAATTTTGGAATCAATTGTGGTCATAATTTGAGGACTACATGTTAAACAACAAAGGGAAGGGAACTAATCTTTTGAGGTACCCCACAAGAGAACAATCACGCTACAGATCTCCCTCCCCCCCTCTCTCTCTCCCCACCTCTCTCCCCCCCACCCAATCTGACTGCCCTATGTTTTAAATTTGATTTACGGGGAAACTGTAATTTGAATAATCATGGGTTTTATCACTGAGCATTTAGTATGCCATTATGATTAAGTTTTGGCAAGGAAACAAGGAAGGTGAATATGCTCATACGGATGATTCATACTCCAGTGAAACCAAGTATGGACTCCATGTTTCATTTGTTCCAAAGTGTGGTATACAAACTCAATTATCTTCATTATCAATGTCTCAGCAAAGTTGTCAGAGCATAGTATTTCAAGATAGATGCTCTCCAAGATACTAATGAGATTCCCAGTGCTATATAAAATTACAAAATTTTTAAAGTGAACTAAAAACTGTTCCTCGATGAACAATAAGCAATGGCTAATCTTTCTTGGTTTAACTTGGAAATATATCATAGGGAATAAGAAGGCCCCTTGCCAATTTTTTTTACAGACCTACAATAATTTTCTCCAGAATACTAATGGTGTATGCAGCCAAGAATATGCTAATATTATGTTTTCCAAAATAATGTCTAAGTTCTTAATAAATGTTCGGTATTGTTTTACTTTTAGCATTCTTCTCAGGCATGACCTCTTATTGAATTGTATTGAGATGACTGATGACCTTCAAGGCTTTTGCCATCACAAGCCTTGGGGGATAACATATAACAGGTCTCCAAACTTGGCAACTTTGAGACATGGCTAGCTGAGGAATTCTGGCAGTTGAAGTCCACAAATCTTTAAGTTGCTGAGTTTGGAGATTCCTGACATATAAAACAGAAGATACTAAGTCTATAATGTCCAAGCACTTACAATTTTCCAGCTTCAATGGAACTCACCTGGAGTTCTCTGTCACTACAAATAACAGTAATAACAATAACAACAAAACAACATCAACAATCAGGTCTCTTTTTAACTTCCATGCTTCGTGTCTTCAGTGAAAGACAAAAAGGGAGGGAATCGAGTTTCCTTCCCTTATTTTCTTATTTAGAAACCTGGCTCAGAACCAGCAGGACAGCTGAAATCCCTTCTGAAAGTAAAGATCCACAGAGGTGGAAATGGAACCTAAACAAGTGAAGTCACATGAACCCTATTCATATCAAGTGAATATTCATATCAACATGAACCCTATTCATATCAAATGAAGTCACATGAACCCTACACATTTGCCATCCCTTTGCCAACAATTCTCTTCTTGCTCATTCATTTCATGTTGACTTCTGGAAGCACTCCAGAAATTTGGCTTCAGCTGAAAGTTGATATTCCCTCTTCAGAATTAAATTACATTTCCATTCATCATTCACAGTATGAATTGGGATCCCTTTTAAAGGGCCTTACTTCAGCAATACAGTATGTCTGTCACCCTTTTATCATTCTTGTAACTTAACACATTTCCAAAGAATTTAAAGAAGCTGACTATACATAGGGATGTTCAACAAGTTTATTAGGCTGGTCTAAGGTGACCTGAGAACTATATTTGAACAACATGCCTACTCGATGTTCAACTATCCTGGTAGACTCAATCCTATTTCCTGTTTGACACTTGGGTAAAATGTGGTTGGTTTATTTATGGATCAATGTGTCATATCAATCATTATGTTATCTTATTATCTTATGTATTTACATGTAGATGATAAAGTAGCCTAGACTTCAAGAAGCTTTTATTTTTACATTTTCATAGCTGAGACACATTAAGGTCCCACTTCTGATTTTCACATCAACCCATATCATAAAATGGTAGCTTTCCAATTGTTGTGGGTAAAAACTGATGTGGAAAAGTTGGTTCTCAATGGATTAGCATCTTTGTTTTCAACATCTTGGTATCTGCCATTGTGACTTTTGTCTGAAAATTGTACAATCACAACCAATATTGTGTTGTTTCTCTCCCTTTTTGTAAAAGAGCTTTCCCTCTGGTATCTAAACTGCTCCAAGGCCCTGTCACACTGCCCAACAGATGCAAAACGTTTGTAAAAAGGACACAGCGGATGAGAAAAACATCCGTTGTTATCCGCTCTCAAAAGGGGCAAAAATTTGCATAAGCAGAGCGGATGGAAAGCGGATGCGTAGAGGATNTAGACGGATGCTGGACGGATAGAGAGGAAGCAAAACGGAGGCAGTGAGTACAGAACGGAAGCATCGCGTTAACCAACGGATGGCAAGTGTTTTTCTCCATTTTACATCCTCTTTCCATCCATTGGTGCAGTGTGACAGGGGCTAGCTCAACTTTGGAGGAAGATTGAAGTCATGGCTCTTTAGGAAAGTGGTTGGGGAGAATGAGGCTTGAGTTATGTCTCATTGAGATGGACCATGAATGGACATTGTTTTCCTTATTGTGATTCCATGTTAAAGTTTTTGTTGCTTGTTGTAAGACACTTTGGACCACATACAAGCCACAATAAGAGAGTAAATAAAATGAATGTCTTAATATCTCTTAAAATTATATACATAAAGCCACTTCAGTACAATATTAGCTAAAAGGCTGATTTTAAGAGATTTGAATCCACATCACAGGCATCATGATTACCAGTAGACAGTTTGACAGATCATTGAGTATTATCAGTGGTTCTGGTGACATCTTCAAAACGGTACTGTTAAAAATGTATGTATTAACGGCATGTGTACCAATGTTGATGGCAATATTTTTCTATTCTTTTTTTAATAAAAGTTAGATATTCTAGAAAAGAAGAAAGTACTGGAAAATAACTGACAGATCAAAAATGATCAAAGATCTTGCCTGAAACTGACTCTAAAAATTAAGGAAGCTGTTCCAGATTAAATGGCTCCAGAGAAGACAGCTCTCATAAACATTTTTTTCCTGTCATCTCATTAAAAACTCCATCAACCCCACCCCACCCCCAAATCATCAGTGCTTGAAGACCAGTTTTGTTTCTCATCTGACAATTTGGTTGGAGTAATACAGTTGCAAAACTGATTTCCACAGCTAACAGATGCCACCTCCGGATTATAATTACACCCTTGTTAACAGTGGAAGAAGATTTGAACTGTCTGGCACTTCTTTTTCTGAAAGCATTTATTAAAAAATCCCACTATTATTCCTTCCTTTAAAATGAGTGCCTACTTATACAATGAAGATAATCACAAAATGCAAATCCCATCAAACTGCAATCTTTAGTCATTAGCTATCACCTGTTGCCCTTCCCCTTGACCTCTCTTTTTTTTGGAGCAGGGTGGGTGGGCTTAATCTAATCAAGGATTCTACTTGCTCCCCTCTCTGCCTGTCCTGGTATAGCCCAGCAGGTATTAAGCAGTGTGTGACAAATGCCAGGTTTTGTAGCATCTTTCACATTGCTTTGGAAACTTAACTTCCAGTTGAGGAGATTTGCACTGTACATCTGAAATGTCCTAGTTGAAAGAGTAGCACAGGTTTGTTTATACAAACCTTCCACTACCACTGTAGTTCTTGCTAATGACCACTGGCTTTTGCTCACATCAAGGATTGATGAAAGACAGGTGTGTTTTTTAAAAGTATGAAAGCAGATTGCTTGTAAAGTATACTGACAGAGAACATGGTCACACCAATGATTCCAAATCTGGTCTCAGAGCAGCTAATTTAAGTTCCAATTGGACATATTTGGACCAGTCCCACTGAAGTTGATGTATCCCATTCTGACTGGAGACATTTAGGACTGTCCAGCAAATGTATAATGGAACCCTTTGGTCCCCTATATAATATATTCCAAGCAGGAATGGCCATGATATTTACAACAGATGCTGCATAATTCTGCCTTCATAGCAAGATCATATCATTGAGTTTTGGTAATACCAGCTAGCCTTGCTTAAAGCAGCTGTTTCCTTGTCTTAGTGAAAAGCTTAGGTATGTTACCAAAGCTAGAAATAAAAAAGAGAACCAGCAGAGCTTGTTTAAACATTAAATAAACAAACAAACAAACAAATAAATAAATAAATAAATATGAATGGTTGGAGACATATATGAATATGGCTGAAACTACATTTGGCTCTGTTTCCTTTTCTGTTTTTTTTAATTTCATGATTTTAATTTCTTTGGCTTACTGTTTCTTGCTTACCTTGGAAGGGAGTAATGTGTGTATGTGTGTGTGTGTGTGTGTGTAAATATGTGTTTCTGTAAAATAATGTTGACAATCTAGAATTAGTTATTAATTCTCATTTGAACAGTCAATAGTGAATCAGTAAGTTGAAGTCTTTGCTTTAAAATGCCAGTTATGTTCCGCAAAATGCTGCAGATTTGACTATTTTTGGATTATAATTATTCCCTCTGCTAGCCACAGCCAATTTCACATGAAATGCCATGAAATCAGAGAAACCTTAAGGCACATACTTAAAACAACTCAAGCTGCCTGCTAATGTGTGATATTTTTGGTTCAGTACTTTGGATTTGAGCACTATGAGAAAAGCAGCCCTGAAGCCAGTGGAAGTTTTATCGAAATTAGAATTGCTGGATTAGATCAGTGTTTACCATTAAATTTGTCCCCTCCCCCCCAAAAAACCTTTTGTGTGTGTGTTGTGTGTATATAGAACCTTTTCACATTAAAAAATTGATATGGACCACAAGGTTTAGATTTCGCCTTACAGTGCTGTATTAACCTAATGTTCTGTTTATAAAAGGAATCGAATAGGATAACATGCAAGTAATTTATGTTGACTAAATTCCCTTCTACTGACAGTATTTTATTCTGTGGGATTGGAAAACATCCCATTTAAGATCCCACTGATCTGCAGACAGAGAAATTGGCCCCTGGATCTATAAGCAGAGAAAATATAAAAATATGATACGGAAAAAGCAGAAGGAGGATGTTAAAGCTAAAGGTAAAATCTGAGGGCAGACTTCATCAAAGCATTAAAAAGGCAAACAACTCCTTAACTGCCCTCTTGAGGCATATCCTCAATCTGAACCACAAAATGGCTAAGGTTAAGTTGGAATACAATTTCCATCAGTCAAATCTTGGCTTAGGTGAAGTAGTGGCTGTTCTGTATGGAACTTGGTAGGCTCCAAGTCCCCTATTCTGATTGGCCAAAAAGGCCATTCGCGGATTGGCTTTTAGAGAACCAATCCGGTTAACCTGCCAAACGGCGGGAACAGTTGAAGCGGTGTCATTGGCTACAAGCCGCGGTGTCATTGGCTACAAGCCGCGGGCAAGCCGCAATAAACAGCCCCGCTATTCCCTGCTGCCCATCACGGAGGAGGACCCAGCTCCAACCATCTCCACACTACAACTGGAGACCTGCCCGGATCTGCCGCTAATCGCAGCGGATGTCGCAAGAGCCACCGCTAAAAACCCTTTGACAGCACACATATTGAATTGGGTAGGTAAGGGCTGGCCGGAGGAGAACAAGACTGTGACATTTAAGCCATTTTGCACCCCACGGACTGAACTGTCGATAGAAAAAGGTTGCATTTTATGGGGTGACAGGGTGGTTATACCAAACAGTCTCCAGGAAGATGTTTTGTGCATGTTTTGCACAAGGGACACCCGGGCATAGTCAAAATGAAAGCCCTAGCCAGGACTACGTCTGGTGGCCAGGGCTGTGCAAAGATATTGAACGGTTGGGTGGCAACATGCCAATGACTGTCAAAAATTGAGGGCCTACCCCCCACAGCACCAGTCAGAGAATGGGAAACTCTCTGGGTCCATGGTCTAAGACTACATATTGCACTTTGCTGGGCTGACAAAAGGACAAACTTCCTAACGGTTGTGGATGCCTACTCGAACTGGTAGAAGTCATTCTATGGCTTCCACAACCACGCGAGCAGTAAATGAAACAGCTAGACAAACGTTTTGCTAACATGGGCTGCCTGATTGTACTGGTGTCAGATATATGGGTCCAGTTTAGAGCGTAAGCATTCAAACAGTATCTGGCTGCCAGGGTATCCAAAATGCCTTAAACAGCACCTGCCATCCGGCTGCAAATGGCAGGGCTGAAACATGGTTGGTACACTAGGGAGGGCCTAGAGAGAATGGACAAGGGGGACATGCAAGACAAACTAAACCGTCTACTAACTCTTCAGCATATTACCCCTAGCACAACAACAAGAGCCCAGCAGAACTCCTAATGGGTAGGAAATTACGTTCCTACCTAGATAGACTGCACCCACTTACACCTGGGACAACCCACCGACTCCTCCAGCAAATACAAACATTTGAAATTGGTGACCTGGTTATGCGAGAAACCTTACCGGGGAACCATTGTGGCTTCCAGCACAATACAAATTACAGGCCCCCGGTTTTTTACCGACTACTCCTAGACGATGGTAGAGAATGGAAGCGGCAATAGACCAGCTTCGTTCTCGCAACTCAAACGGAAAAACACCCAAAAGAACAAATAAAATAAATATCGACCAAAAAACAACCAAGGGGGGGGGAAATACAAAATAATAAAAAAGGGAGAGACGAACCTCCCTAACAGACAACAAACACTACAAAAGACTATTCAACCAAATAAAAAGAGCTCTCAAGTTAGATGAACTCAAATGAGAAGTCCAGGAACAGGGAGAACGAAGTGAGGCTTCCTGGAAGGAAAAAGACAGGCCAGCTCAACAACCCGGTCAAGCCAGGAGGGAGCAGCAGAGCCACCTAAACCAGCCCGAGAGACTCAGCGGGAGTGGCAAGGCGATCACTTTCAGAGGTTCCATGGAGAAGGACCAGAGAGACAGCGATCCATCTGAACCACTCGAAGACCACGCGAGACTGAGCTACACAGGTCAATCACGACTAGAAAAAAGCCCACCTACCTTGTGTGACTACGTGACACATCATTGGACTAAACCAGGGGAGGGTGTTCTGTATGGAACTTGGTAGGCTCCAAGTTCCCTATTCTGATTGGCCAAAAAGGCATTCGCAGATTGGCTTTTAGAGAACCAATCCAGTTAACCCGCCAAACGGCGGGAACAGTTGAAGCGGTGGTCATTTGGCTACAAGCCGCGGGCAAGCCTCTATAAAAGGGCTGCCATGGCTTGGGCTGTTGTTCCGTTACTATGCTTAGCGAAGTTAGATAAAAGCAGTTTATTGTTGGAACCCGGTCTCACACGCTTCTTTCCGGATGGAACAGTGGCAATGTGGAAGACCACTGTTGTTTTGAGGAGTTTAGTGACATATTTTGATTTCTTCTTCATATTAAGAAAAGTTAAAAGCTCATTCTGAGCTAAGCTTGTTTTTTGTCCCTGTTTACTAAATAAAATGAAGGACGTGATGGCTCAGTGGCTAAGATGTTGAGCTTGTCGATCAGAAAGGTCAACAGTTTGGTGGTTCGAATCCCTAGCACTGTGTAACAGAGTGAACTCCTATTACTTGTCCCAGCTTCTGCCAACTTAGCAGTTCTCGAAATGACAGCACATATGTGCAAGGGGAACTTTTATCTTATTGAATAAAGGACAACAGGTCAGTGGTGGAGAAATCTTCACATAGCTTTCTTGCTGTGAAAATCTCAGACTTTCAACTGTCATTCCAGTCATGTGCAATCCAGTGAAGGTCAGGTTTTGTAGTCTGTTGATCATAGCAGGGCCATGAAGTCATGGAGCCACATTTTTGTAAAAAAAACTTGGGGTTATTGTTTGTTAGAAACTTCTGCATGGAACCTAGAGCTGCGTACTATGGAAATTGGCCAATTTTGAGGTATCTTTGCTGTCATTATTAAGGAGAGCCTGACCGTTTGTAAGAGATTTGGGTATTATCTTGCTTGGTATGTATGCTTTTTATATTACCCTTTGAACTTTGTTTACTTGAACTAATAATAAAACTTAGGACCCCTTTATTTACTGACATGCTTATTGTCTCTGGATCCAAAAGAACCAATTGCCTGGGCACCTGAGCACTGCCCCAACACTTGGCAGAGCAGGTGGCATCAGTCCATTCTGGCTAATTAAGATTAATATTACTAATTAAGATTAGTAATAATGTTAGTTCTATTTTAGTTATTTATTTCTCAAGTTTCTACACTGCCTATCTCACCTAAGTGACTCTAGGTGCTTAAACAACACCATAAATTAATATAAAAATGTGACTAAAGCACAATTAAAAGAAGAGTTCCATACAAATTTAACATTTACAAGTTAAAAAATAAAAGCCAAAGTTAAAATGCTAAGGCTAAATAATTAACAAGGTGGAGGGAATTCCTTCCAGGCTTCAGCCATTCCCAAGGTTGCATAATACTCTTGGATTCCCTTTGCCCCAAGCTAATTGGTAGAGTCTGAATACTTTTCTTAAAGACCAGGAAGGGTGGGGGTGTGATGACCCAGGGCGTGGCACAAAGGTATAAGCAGTCACATAAGCAAGAAGAGTCCCTTTAGTACCTCTAACAGTTGCCCCCAATGTCCAGGGTATCTTCGGCTGAAGAAAAAAAACTCTCCCAAGAACAGTCTTTAAGTGGAGGAAATTCAGTCTGAAAACAAAGTACATACAAACTGTATATAAGAATCCACACAAACCATGCTGCAGCAATTAACTTGACAGGGCAGGAGAAGGAATTCCACACTTGAAATCAGATTCTGACAGGGGCATGACAGGGGGTTTGCCTCAAATTTTAATCAAACTACACTGAATTATCACTTAAGGTAATTTCTGAACAGTGACTTATAGCATCTTCCTTGTATCACCTAACTAGTATTGAAGTGGTTAAAAACCTGTCTGCATTATTATATTACTCACACATTCCTAAATTATCCAATACACAAGGGAGAGCGAATTGAATAAACTTTATCATATCTTTGTTCCCCAATACACATTCAGAACTGAAGCACTTTGGTAGAATGCCTTGTCCAGGTATAATTTTGCAATTAAAAAGAAAGGTTAATAGATCTGTCTTTCATCATTAAGCAATTTTCTGGTTTGCTGACTCAATCTATGGGCAGAGACATTATTTCTAAATGTTCTAATCTAAAGGATGAAAAAAACAGAAAGAAAAAGACCCCCAAAAAAGAGAAAAAAAACCAAAGCTGTGATTTATGGAAGGCACCTCCAATTTATCAAATTAAATTGAGAATTATGATGTTCAGAAAAGTACACATCTGCCTTCCTGAACAATTTGTTCTCTCAGAGATGATAAAGAGACCAAAAGGATATTATCAGATGTTATCACATATCCCAGAGTTCCAGATAATTTTGCTAAAACAGATTTATAAATAATAACTTAGCATTACATTTTGTGGAAATGTCTTAAAAGGTATGGGACAGGCAGCAGTCATAATTTTGTTTCTCATGCATGATGGTAAACATGAACATATGTCGGTGTGTACCAATCTCATTAGGATTTACTTTTACACTGAGATGTATGCAATGCAGCAATATTGATTTAACAAGTTCTTTGAACTTGTTTTAGTCATTGCCAATGTTGATAATTCAAGGCAGCCAAAGTCTCCCATGCCTTGGAATTGTCTTACCCTGGGAAATTCATAAGATGCACTCCCTTTTTGTTGTTTAGGAAGATGATGAAAATGAATATTTTTCAGTCTTTTAATTCACAGTCTGCAGGTGTTCATGGTGGGTACATTCAAGATCTTTTGGACTGTAACTTCCAGAATTTCACCTCTAATGGTTGCAGTTAGGGAATTAGGGAATTATATCAGCCTATCTTAAAGGCAGTAGGTTGGGAATACATACTCTCGTCTAAGCCACCTGTTCAGTGAAATGTAAAAGAAGTGCACAAGAGGGCTTCTATGACTGTGTTTTGTTGTAGAAAACCCGTTCATAAATTAATTCATTTGCTTCTACTATTTTAAACCATCAGATGTACTGTCATATTGGACGACTTACTGTCTAGTAAGGTGTTGATGACAAAACCTTCTGCCTTAAGGCCCTGTCACACTGCCCAACGGATGCAAAACGGACACAACGGACGAGCAAAATGTTCCACCCATTGTTATCCGCTCTCAAAAGGGGCAAAAATTTGCATAACCGGAGCGGATAACACAGACGCGGGGAGGATGCAG